>CM022769.1:7647889-7707889 GCA_012411365.1 Ameiurus melas
TAATGTGTGTGTGTGTCCCTTTTCAGAGAGTATGACCTCACTGATCTCACACACCACCCAATTCAGATGCGTTACGGAGATCTCCTTCCAATTATCATTCATTATATTAAAAAAACAAAACATATTTCAAGCAAATTATTTTGCTGTAAGAAAAGGTATTTACTAGAATCAGTGTCAGAAATGTGTGTGTGTGAGCGTGTACGTTTTCTGTTTTGCGTCATTCGAGAATCAGAACACGGTCTAGGTCAAGACCTCCTCCTGGTAAGCAAGATCATCCACAGATCATTATTTTTAATTGATCATATTATTTTCTATGTTTCTTCATATCATTATTCTAGTAAACACACAGCGCTTACCCACAATGCAGTGAGGCTGATTGAACTCTACCTGTGACATACCTCTAGCGTAATATGCATTATGGAAACTTGATCATCGCACACTCTGATGGAAATCAAACTCGAATCCACCGTAATGTGCAGAAGTATTGGCACCCGGGGTCAAGATGAGTTATTGTGTGTAATTCAGTTGAAAATGTGTCACTTTTCAATTTACTGTAACGAGAAGAAGTTACAATATTATATGTTAGTGTGTACTGGTGTGTACTGGTGTGTACTGGTGTGTACTGGTGTGTACTGGTGTATATTGGTGTGTACTGGTGTATATTGGTGTATATTGGTGTGTACTGGTGTGTATTGGTGTGTACTGGTGTGTATTGGTGTATATTGGTGTCTACTGGTGTGTACTACGCACCACAGTGGTGTGATACAGTGATACCCGACATGAATACACCTCGAAGTGTATTATTTTCATAACAGCACGATCTAGAGTGTGTTATTCCACTTATAGCCCGGCCATTTTTCAATGATTACAATGTTTAAGTTTTTAATGAACAACCTTTTTTTTTCTTCTTTTTTTTATAATAAAGGTTTGTAGTTAGATTCGGTGTTTGGAAAAGTGTGGAAGTTCTCATTCAGGTCATAACTAAAGGTCCGTGTCTCCTCCTCCCCCCCTCTCTCTCAAATTAATAACTAAATAGAACCCATGAAGCAAAAAGTTCTGAAGACTTTGCCAATTCTGTGCTACACACTGACAGTGGAGACTCCTTCCAAAATACAAACGTCACCACATCAACGACGATATGTTTTCTTGTATGTTAAACAAAAACACGCGTTTTAACGTTAGAGTAATGTCAGAACGAGGTGTTGCTATAGAAACGATAACGCGTCAGAACGAGCTCTTTAACATAAACACATAAATGTAACGCTCGTGTTACAGCGGAAGGCACGCGGTTATACGGAAAATAACACACTTCTGACCGGTCGGATTCGTACGGAGCTCGGAGGAGAAAAGGCAGAACAGGAACATACCTGCTTAAAAAATTCTGTGACAACGCTAACTTATCACGTGCACTTTATTTGTTTGTTTGCTTATTTATTTATTTATTTAAAGAAAATGAGGAAGTAAGTCACATGATATGTGATAACATTACACCATGTCCATATTTTTTCAGAAACAAAATCTCTCGCACATAATTTAACATCACTTCATTTATTTATTTACTTACTTACTTATTTGTAGGATGTGTGTTTTTCTTTCTTTCTTTTTTTTTGGCAAAGGTCCCTTTATAGATCCTTTATAGATGACAGAATTTGGCCGTGTTGCCGATTTAAACCTGTTTAATTCACTCCATGTGACGAGATAACAGGGCAATGCCTATATTAATAAATCAGCTTCCTCCATTTTGTTGTTTTGCTGTGTTGCTATACTTTGTGTTTGCGTGTGTGTGTGTGTGTGTGTGTGTTTGCTGAATAAGCAGATGATCCTGGCCTTCGTATACGTCTGTCCCTGGACCAGACTAGCTAAGAGGAGACTAGGTGTCTTTCTGTTATCGATTCCATCCTGCCAGGCCTCTCGTCTCAAGCAGCTACCCAGACACGTGCTGTATCTGTCTCTCTCTCCCTCCCCCTCCCTCTCCCTCTCTCCCCCACCTCTCTCTCATATATAAATACACACTCGAGTTAGTCATGCTGGAAGCCACATTATTGATCCGACCTCTAACCCACTGGCGCTAACCTTACTGGAAGTTTTGGAGAGCAATGACAACAGTCCGGCAACACACACACACTTGTATGTAGACATGCAGACACGCATGTCTCCACAGAGCAGGCCTGTTGTCTAGACCCTGTCTTCTTCATTTTACACATATGCATACAGGAAGTGTAGTAAATGCGAGCTCGGGTTTCATTCTATAAGAGAGTTTCGTCTGTCTGAGTGCTGCACGTACAGGTAATGTACATCAGCTATACGTGCGCTCGTCTGGGATAACGTCTGTGTGGGTTGGGGTATTATTAAATAAGGTGTCACCTCTGATTTGCTTATTATGCATCTCGGTCTTTATTGGACTCGAATACGAATAATAAAAGCACGAATACGATCGAAAATACTTTACATCGAATGTAGCGTTGTATGACGTATGGTGCGGGGGTCTTTTTTTCCTTTCCTCTTTTCACCCACAATGCACCACTCTTCCTGCTTCCAGGCACGTTTCCTCACATTTTCACCCAGAACGTTATTCCACATGCACATTTGAACTGAATTGAATCTGGGTTTAGACCTACAGGGCCTGCTGAAGGAGTGTGTGTGTGTGTGTGTGTGTGTGTGTGTGTGTGTGTGTGTGTGTGAAGAGAACACAGAGCTTGTTGCTCATTCTGTTTGATGGGCCGTGCCTGTAAGGGCTAAAAGAAGATCATCCCTGATGAACCTGGTAAATATCTTATGGCTGAAGGTTTTGGTACAGCTGAATCTCAATGGTACTGAGAGAGCACACACACACACACACACACACTGACTGCTCACCGTATACATATCATCTTGCTTTAAGGATGTGTGTGCTTATTCTCTGTTCTCTTGGACTCATTTGTACATCACCCCGTACTGTATGAACAACACAATTGTATTTATTATTCAGGACTTGTGATGTCATAATTCATGCAAATCAGTGGCCATATAAGGAATAACACACTCAGTCATTCTCTTATAGGAAAATAATCGACCACGGGGTGATGCGGTTAAGCATCTTTACTGTTTCCACCCTAAATTCGATCGTGTTCCCAAAAACGAACACATTGTACCGTTTTTTTTTTATCCGTTTATAGTTACATTTAATGCTGTGTAGCGTCAACAAACCATGCTAGCTTCTTGTTTCCAGCTCGTCACGTTGCAGAGGAACCTGAAGATGTCGGAAAGCGTAAAGCCGCAGCTTTACCTCTGACTGTTACAAAGTGCCGACGCTGGACACTCCTTCCATAAACGTTAAACAAACATCTCGTGACGCAACGCTTTCAGCATTACTCTTAGTAACTATATAATTGTGTTGCTTTGTTTTTGCATCCATGCATCCACCTAAAGGACTGACCTTCATGTTTACCCACTTTCAGCTTAACCCACCCATACCCCCCCTCCTCTCTTTTTTTCCCGCCACTTTCTGGCCTTTATGTTCCTTATTGGCGGTCGCACAGCGCTCTTTGGTAACCGTCGATGCCATCGGCTCTCGTTCCGAATGGACTTAAAAACTCCTGTTTGCTGACAGCTTAAAGCTTAATTGACTGGAAGCCAAATAGAGCGTGTTGGCTATTCAGCAGCGCGGCCTATTGATAAAGCTGCTTGTAAATGGGGCTGGAGAAAGAGCGTGGACGGAGGGGCGGGGTGTGTGTGTGTGTATGTGAGAGAGAGACTCGGAGAATAGACAGAAAAGCAGAGTAGCAGAGCAGGAGGGGGTCTTGTATTGAGGAAGAGGCAGAGAGGCATAGAGGCGCAGTCAGAAATGCTTTGTGGACTCTTTTATCACGGAGCCGAGGCCGAGGTCTCGGCGGACTCGCACTCCATACCGGCCGGCTGTTGCTCTATTGAATTGCCACACACACACACACGCACACACACATTCTCTCTGCCAGCCCTCACAGCGATTACACACTCCCTACATGCATGCCACACTCCTAATAATACAGCTGTGTGTTCTTCAAAAGAGACGTGAGTGTGTGAGAGTGAGTGTGTGTGTGTGTGAGTGACTGAGTGCTCTCCTGCTGCTTCTTTCTCCTCCTTTCGCAGCACGAAAAAGCACCGAGACCGCTCTAAATGAACCTTTTCTTCCCTCTCTTTGTCCCTTACTGCGCTCATTCCCCCCGTTTTCCACTCGTTCTCCTCGAATCAGATAAATCATGTCTTCTCTTCTCTCCTCTCACATTCACCCTAGCATCTATCCAGCCGTCTATCCATCCATCTGTTCATCTTTCCATCCATCATCTATCTGACTTCATTCATCCAGCCATCCATCAATGTGTTCATCCGTTCATTCATCCATCCATCCATCCTTCCATCTGTTTGTCCATCCATGCTAGGAGGTTTCCATCCATTTATTTACCCTATCTTCCAGCCAGCGACCAATTCAACCATCCATCTATCCATCCATCGATGTGTTCATCCATGCATTCATCCATCGTTCCATCTATCATCCATCCTTTTATCACGTTTTGATCCCTCCTTCCATCTATCATCCATCGATCCATGCATGTGTCCATCCATCTGTCTCTGTCCAACCATTTGTCCGTCCGTCCATCCATCGATGTGTTCATCCGTTCATCTATCCATCCATCTATCCATCCTTTTATCACGTGTTGATCCATCCATCATCCATCTGTTCATCTTTCTATCCATGCTAGGATGTTTCTATCCATCTGTTCCCCCTTTCCTCCAGCCAGCTACCAATCCATCTATGTCTTCATTCATCCATCCATCCATCATCGATCTGTCTTCATTCATTCACCCATCCATGCATTTGTCCTTCCATCTGTCTGTCCATCCATTCATGTGTTCTTCCATCTGTCTGTCCATCCATTCATGTGTTCATCCATCGTTCCATCTATCATCCATTCATGCATGGCCAGCATCCATCCATCCATCCCTGCCTCCTTTTATCATGTGTTGATCCAGCCATCCATCCTTCAATCTATCCTTCATACCTGCATGTGTCCATCCATCCATCCATCCATCCATCCCTCCCTCCCTCTCGTCCTCCGTCCCTGCTCCCTTGCTGAGTTACAGTGCTGTGGGTGTAATTTGCTCCTCCTCTATTGTGTGTGTGTGTGTGTGTGTGTGTGTGTGTGCTATTAGAAGCTTTCTGAAATGAATAGAACTCATAAGAAAACAATCCGCCTTTAATCCGTCTCTCACTCCCACAACACATTGATTGGGAACCAAGGATTCTCCTTCTCTCTCTCTCTCTCTCTCTCTCCCATGCACACTCACTCACTTCTGATAGATACAGTTTAATCTCACGCTCATACACTCTTTTGACATCATGCGCCGTGACATCGATATCTCAGACAAACGTGTTTGGGTTTTTTTTCCCCATTTTAATATTCTCTAAAAACATTATGCTTTACTTTATTGCACTTCAGTCCCTGCACTTTATTTTGTGTAATGTGTATTTTATTAAAATATAAATATTTGTGTCCATCATTGCTGTGAAAGTTGGGCTTCGTCGTGCACAATATCTCACACGGATTCTCCTGGTGTTTCGTTTAACGCAATAAACTCGGCGTTAAACAGCTGATGTATGGATTTAAAGAGAGGGAGAGGAGAAAGTTTATTCTTGCTTTAGATGAAAATGTCATGTGCTGGATTGTTGTGTGTGTGTGTACAGGTTTGAGAACAGAGCATTTTTTTCCCTGTGTGTTGCCAATCTTAAATGAACCGAACCCAGTTAACCTTCAGCAGAAGGCCAGCACCTGAGCGTCCCTCGCTTTTTGCCCCTTTCTCACAAATTGCGTTTGCAATTATCGTCCGTCTGACATCTCGTAAATGAATTCCGCACGAGCGCTTGACCTCTTTTGTCTTAGCGTTTCATCAGTGGAACCTTTCTCCGTCCTTCCCGAGCTCCTCTGGAGATTTGTTTTTATTTATTTATTTATTTATTTTACTCTACGCAAATATCACAAAAAAGCGGCATTTATTTCCCTGCCGTGAGAATCCTCAGATATCGTACTGAAGGCAGGATTGATCTTTTAATCCTCAGCTATCACATTTTACCTGCCTGCATATCGGTGATCAATGGCGGCCAGGCTGACTGAGAGCACAAAGCATCATGGGAACTAAGGCGGGCGGGTTCAGGGATGGAGGTGGGTTTGTGTTTCTTGAGAAGGCTTGCCCTGATAATCCACACACTGCTGAATGTGTTCTCAAATGTTCCTCTGTGTTTCTAATCTTTAACAGAATACAAGATAAAGTCTATAAAATATATCCAAACATGCAATATAAACACATTATTTCAATTCTGCTTTAGAAGTCTATAGAGTTCTGCCGAGTGTGTTCTACAATGTTCAGGCAGTTCTAGAAGATTCTGTGTTCTAGAATGTTCCCTGTGTTGTAAAATGTTCATAGTGTGATCGAATGTTCAGGCTACAATGATCACCGTTTCTAGAACGTTCATAGTGTTCTAGAATGGTCACCATGTTCTTGAATGGTTACCATGTTCTAGAATGTTCATAGTGTGATAGAATGGTCACCGTGTTCTAGAACGTTCATAGTGTTCTAGAATGGTTCATAGTGTTCTAGAATGGTCATGTTCTTGAATGGTCACCGTGTTCTAGAATGGTCATGGTGTTCTTGAATGGTCACCATGTTCTAGAATGTTCATAGTGTGATAGAATGGTCACCGTGTTCTAGAATGGTCATGCTGTTCTTGAATGGTCACCATGTTCTATAATGTTCATAGTGTTCCTGAATGGTCACTGTGTTCTAGAATGGTCACCGTCTTGTAAAATGTTCATAGTGTTATAGAATGTTTATAGTTTTCTAGAATGTTCAGGTTCTTTTAGAATGTTTACCGTGTTCTTGAATGTTTATTCCATTTTAGAATGTTCATAGCTTTCTAGAACGTTTACCGTGTTCTACAATGTTTATGGTGTTCTAGAATGTTCAGATAGTTATAGAGTTACTAGTAACAGCACGTCCTGGAGGATTTTATTCCTCTCACACTGCAGCAATCTGCCAACCATTACAATTTTTTATTTATTATATCTCTTTTTTTTCCATTTACGGTTACGGTTACCTTTAATGTTGTGAAACGTCCTCGTTTTAAACCAGGTCTCTGTAAATGCAGAGCTCGTATCCCGTGTGTGTGTGTATGTGTGTGTGTGTATGTGTTTCTTCCTATGTGACTGTGATGCTTTGCTGCATTTTCCGAGGCGCTTTTAATTGATGTTCTCCCCCGCTTGATAATTTTATTTCCGTCCGAGCGCACTTTGCCGAGATCCGTCTGTTTTTGAAAAGATTAATAATGTTGTTTTTTGTTGTTGTTGTTTTTTAAAGGCAGCGGTCCGCCGTCCAGCCTTTTTAGTTTATTATGTTTGAAAGCATGGAGCAGCAAATAGGATTTAGATACAATGTCGTTAAAATAGATCTTGGCCGTATCAAAGGTGGAGGATCGATGTGGTTCAGAAATCAATGGTTTACGCAGAGCATGCCGCGTGTAGCCATACGCAGAACAGGCGGAGAGCAGAAACGGAAAATATCTCCCGATCTCCCAGCAGCAGTGATCCGTCAGCGTCCCGTTAGTTTTACATTAACCCATAAATCCACTACACTCATCTTTCTCCCAAATCCTCCGGCTTTCAGATCGTGTTATGTGCCCTGTCTTTACACGACTAACCGAAAATGTTCCTGATTCAAAACAATGAAAAGGGTAAATAAATCATTTATATATGTTTGATTTAAAATTATGATGTGTAAAAATAAAATACTGCAAGATAAAAACCAGTTCATAAATAGAAGCGTATTTAGGTTCAGAATATTTAATGTGTACAAATGTCAAATTTATATATTACAATAATAGGTTTTTTAGGTTTTTTTTTTACTCCACTGAATGATAGAAATGAACCTACATTTTCAGAAATGTGTATTATGCGATTAAAGTTCCGATCTTTCTGTCTGTCTGTCTGTCTGTTTGTCTTACTCTCTGTCTGTCTGTCTCTCTTTATTATTAGTATTAGAATAATTGTATACTATTCTTAAGTTTTTGTACTCTGCCTGTCTGTCCATATCTGTCTGTGTGTCTGCCTGCCTGTCTGTCTGTTCATATCTGTCTGTGTGTCTGCCTGCCTGTCTGTCTGTTCATATCTGTCTGTGTGTCTGCCTGCCTGTCTGTCTGTTCATATCTGTCTGTGTGTCTGCCTGCCTGTGTGTCTATATCTGTCTGTGTGTCTGCCTGCCTGTCTGTCTATATCTGTCTGTGTGTCTGCCTGCCTGTCTGTCTGTCCATATCTGTCTGTGTGTCTGCCTGCCTGTCTGTCTATATCTGTCTGTGTGTCTGCCTGCCTGTCTGTCTATATCTGTCTGTGTGTCTTCCTGCCTGTCTGTCTGTCCATATCTGTCTGTGTGTCTGCCTGCCTGTCTGTCTATATCTGTCTGTGTGTCTGCCTGCCTGTCTATCTATATCTGTCTGTGTGTCTGCCTGCCTGTCTGTCTATATCTGTCTGTGTGTCTGCCTGCCTGTCTGTCTGTCCATATCTGTCTGTGTGTCTGCCTGCCTGTCTGACTATATCTGTCTGTGTCTGCCTGCCTGTCTGTCCATATCTGTCTGTGTGTCTGCCTGCCTGTCTATATCTGTCTGTGTGTCTGCCTGCCTGTCTGTCTGTCCATATCTGTCTGTGTGTCTGCCTGTCTGTTTGTGTGTCCATCTCTATCTGTTTAACACCGGAAGACAGATTAGTGTGCCAATTCATAACTTTTTACCGTGTAAGTTTGTGTTTCACTTTAGCAGTCATGTGTGTGTGCGTGCATGTGTGTGCGTGCGTGCCAAGTGGACAGTGGTTAACCAGAGCGCAATCAGCTTTTCACCTTAGCTATAGAAAGTAGGCACTCGGACTAACTGGCTTATACCGAGAATAGAAGTGTATGCGTGCGCATGTGTGTGTGTGTGTGTGTGTGTGAGGAGGATGAGATAAATTGACAGTGTTTGTCTGTATCGACAGTGCTGTCAGATAGCCATCACAATTAAATGCACCTCAACACTGTTTGTTCCGTGTCCTCATACAATGCGTGTGTGTGTGCGCGCGTGTGTGTGTGTCACACAGATAAAAAACAGCCGCTCACCCTCTTAGAGATGCCCTGGCCTAAAAGGTCAGAGGTCACACGAGAGCCAATCAGAGGCGATTGAGGAAATTGGGCTGGAATCGAATCAGGCTGGAGGTGAAGGTTTCTGCGAGCGCACGGTGAAGTATTAGACCGGGGGAATCACGTTAGACGCTCCTGCACAGAAAGACCCAACCCAAATAACACGATTATTTTTGTCAAAATAAAACGATAGATGGGTTAAAAGAATCCGGTTTAAAATCAGTAACCAAATAAAGAGCGAAATGAAACGACTCTTTTCAACAAAAAAAAATTGCTCTTTAACAGTAAATCGGTTTATGAGCATGAAATTCTTCTCTGACCTTTTTTTACTAATCTGAAAATCATCTGTGTGTGTGATGTGTGTGTGTGTGTGTGTGTGTGTGTGTGTGTGTGTGAGAGAGAGAAGGTATACATCTCCTCTACAGTTCCGCACCGGATTGGAGCTATCGACCTCCATTATCCTGCGTTAATAAAGATTTTTGATTAGCGGGACGGATCTCCGTTTGTCGTCCGAGATGATTATTGCGGATTTTGTTACAAAGAGAACGATCAAAAACGAAGAAAACGTACCGTCTCGTCTGGTCAAGCGATCATCCTGACGTACGGAAACAGTGTGTGCTTGTTTACCCTAGGATCCAGCAGGTACGATTCTGAAGCTTGTGGCCAGAAAAGTACTGAGGTGGGAACAACGAATCAGGAACTCGTCCAGGATGACTGTGTGGTCTATCAGGAGCTTTATTTATTTATTTTTGAATTTTAGCACCTCGGAAGGTTCTGGGAACTCGGTGGAAACGTAACTTCAATACACCTACAATTCCGGTCCATGAAATTAATTAAGTTCAATGAGATAAAATGAAATGAGCCAACTTCCCCTTCCCCTTTTCCCTGCATCTTATGTTGATAGTTTACGTGTCCCAGAGTTACCAGAACCTTCAGAGGACACCTTCTCTCGTCGAGTTCCTGATTCGTTTTCAGCGCAGAGACTGAGACTGTGCAACAAGCTCTGCCAATGATCTACAGAACGTTGTATCTTATGCACACTTTTCCGGACACAAGCTGCAGAATCACACTTCTGTACACCGGTTTCTGAGGGAAAACATTTCGAAAACGGTTGATTGAGTGCCATGACAGACATCGGCAGGTCTCGACTACCATTATGGATGGAGAGCAACAAAGTGTTTAGGGTCAGGTTTCCCAAAAAAGATCACAGCAAAAAGATGTAATCGAGAGCAACGTAGTTCCTGGGCTAGTTCCTGATTGGTGATCCACAAGCTCCACCCGTGGATGCAGAACATCATATATTGTGTGTACTTTTCTGGCCACGAGCATCAGAATCTTGAGTTACAATCTGATTGGCTCTGCACACTTCCGTGCAATGGTTTATGACGGAAAACACTTGAACACAGCAACACAATGGGCTATTTATTTATTTATTTATTTTACAGTCACTGGATTTTGAAACGTTGTTAGACTTTTGTTTGGAGCAGTTAGCGCCGAGTAAACAAGATAATCTTGTGCGTTTGGAAACGTTTTGTGCTTGCTTGAGTGCCATGTCGATCAAACTTCCTCTTTCTGTCAATCTTGGCCATGATTATGGATGAAGCGAAACACACCAAGATTTTCATGAGCATCAGTCCATTAGTCATCCTATAGAGCAGGCATTTGACTAATCGGCAATGTTCGTTATAGCAAGCTCCGCCCCAACAGGTCCAGAGAAGTGTCGCTACAGTTGAGCGGAACGTTTTTTTGTTTGTTTGTTTGTTTGTTTGTATTTTTTAAATAATAAAAAAGGTTCCTGGATATAAAACTGTAAAAGGTTCCTGGTGAATTAACTCTTAATTTCTCCGCGATTTCATTTGCTCATTATTTTATGTTTAATTATGTTCTAAACCAATATTTCAGTTCACTAGGGTAAGGGGTTTTGTTTTTGGTTTTTTGGTTGTTGTTTTTTTGGTTGTTTTTTTGGGTTGTTTTTTTTTTGTTTTTGTTTTGGTTTTTTTAAAGTTTTTTTTTCATTTTTTTAAATTCAAAGAATTTATATTTGTTTATTATTTCTTGTCGATTTTTAAAATAATTTATTGTATATTTATTTGTATGTACGTTCATTTCTTAAGCGAAATATTACTGGTTTTTAGAGATGTGTTTTTTGAAGAGTTTATATATTTTAAGTAAAAATTTCTCTGTTTTTATTAATGAACTGAAATTAATTGAAAAAGTGTTGATTTATCATTCATTGCATTTATTGAACGAACTCAGCATTCTTCAGATAATATTTTATAACTATATATTTTATTGTTGTAAATATTTTATTCATGTTATTTGTAAAGAATTTATTCCTGACTCGAGATTATAGCACGCACTTTTATGTTAACAATATATTTTTTTTCTCTGTAATTTTTTCCCCATCTCACAGCAGATTCCCCAAACCCCCCCTTTTTTTTTTGCTTTCCTCCAGTTGCTTTTTCATGCACAGTGTGGCTCTGCTTTAAAAATTTCCACCACCTGCTTTCTTTTTTTTCCTGAAACACCTGTCTCTCTCTCTCTATCTCTCCCTCTCTTTTCTTTTTCTTCATACCCCCTTTTTCCTTCCTCTTTCTCCATCTTTCCTTTTAATTGCCCTTCATGTTTTTGGCCTTCTCTCTCTCTCTCTCTCTCTCTCTATGTGTGTTACACACACACACACAACACACACACACTGATTGGTGGTCAGATGGTGATCAGGTGACCAAGCCAAGCGGTCAGCACTCACACTGAAGCCCAGCCAAGTCATAGCCTTTGTTCACCGACCCCACACGCACACATGCACAAGCACACGCCGCGCCCCGGCTGTGCTATACACACACGTGCGTTCAGAAAAGGCCTGAGTGCAGAGGTTAATACGTGTGCCGTTCTGCAGCTTATGTGTCTTTGTACAAGTGTGTGTGTGTGTTAGCGCGTGTCTAATTGAGGCGTGTGTGTGTGTGTGAGTGTAAAATGCAGAGGGGCGGAGTTGTGTGTGAGGGGATAAAAACGTCCCCCCCACCACCACATTTCCGAAAGCGTAACCCCCTCTGGTGCTCTTGTTGTGGGGTGCAGGCTGCAGCAGGGTTGGAGTGTGTGCAGTCCATTAAGCAAGCCGACCCTGACCGTGACCTCGGCTTCACAACTCACACACACACACACACACACACAATCACTGCAACACAATAACACGCACACAAGCCTTGGGCCGCTAATATACAATATACACATTCAGGTTCTCTGTCACACACACACACACACACACACACACAAACAAGCCCAGGGTCTTTACAGCGCGCACACACACATATGCACATACATCTTGTGCCCCTGCTACACGATAGTGCGGACACACGCAGGAATACACTTACTCACTTAACGTTTTACCTCTTTTCTCAGATTTACCTCTAACTGTTGCAAAGCACTGACACTGGAGACTCCTTCTAAAAATATAAACACACTACTGTACTACTCCCCTCGTCGTTGTGTTGGTTGTTACTATTAGAACGAGTGCATTCATCTCGTGCTAGGAATAGAGATCGAACCGTGAACATGTCGGCGGTGCGGAACCATTTCACCGTTCCTACAAGTGAATATCCAAACCGTGCCACGCCCTGAAGTCCTCACTGTACCTCTTTGGTGTTTCTGAGTGGGACACTGCATTTTAATTCGTGGTTTTAAACTAACAGGTCTTGGTCTTGTTGATGCTCATTTGCTCTTCAGTGTAATTAATCCCAAATCTCTTTTCTTTTCTCTCCTGCAGGATGTCTGAGTAATCTCCCTCCTAGCCTCAAGAAGATCTCTAACTCATACGAAGAGAGGAGGAAGCAGGCGACGGCCATCGTGCTGCTCGGTGTGATCGGGGCCGAGTTCGGAGCAGAGATTGAGCCGCCCAGGCTGCCCTCCCGCCCCAGAACCAGCGGCCAGGCGCCCGACGGCTTCGGACTCACCAGCGGAGGCTCCAACTACTCACTAGCACGCCACACCTGTGAGTACCACAGCTAACACACACAGACACACAGAGTGAAATTTTTATTGTCACTTATATCCAGTTATGTTTGAAGGTGTTTTGATGGTGAATTTTGGTGTTTTGATGGTGTTTGATGGTGAATGTTTGTGTTTTATGGTGAATGTTGGTGTTTGATGGTGAATGATGGCGAATGTTGGTGTTTGATGGCGAATGTTGGTGTTTGATGGCGAATTTTGGTGTTTGGTGGTGAATATTGGTGTTTGATGGTGAATGTTGGTGTTTGATGGTGAATGGTGGTGATTGTTGGTGTTTGATGTGTTTAATATAAATAACTGGCCTTTTGGTTTATTCCAGATGTGCACATTTACCACAGATCAGTGATTAACAAGCAATGCTGGAGTGTTTGCGGTCTATATATAAAGAGAGAGACAGGGAAAGCGATTGGCTCTTGCTCTTTTGTGAAGCGTAACCGAGTTAAAGCCAGCTGCCCTGATAACCAATCAGTGGTTAGTGTGATGGCTGCAGTCCAGCGCAGGGTGATCAATGCGATTGAATCTGTATGTTCTCGTTACATTCTGGCTTATAGACCTCAACAATAGGGGGAGAGAGAGAAAGACACTCTTAACTCATCCCGTATTCTCAATATCCAGCTCTGTCCCCTGAGAGCTGACTTTATCAAGTGTGTAAGGTGAGGTAATATCGGACCAGCTTATTGGAGTCATGTGACCATATAGTCAGCTGGATAAAAGGGACCGAACGAATGAAAGCGGCTACGAGGGAGAGATGGAAACCTTTCCGTAACCTTTCTGATGGCCTGGAGGTGCTGAGAGTCAAGCCATCAGTGTAGCAGTAGATAAAGTAGTGTTCTTTAAATGCTATCAGTGCAAAGTGTGTGTGTGTGCGTGTATTATTTTTATTTCAATTTATATGTATTTTGTTGCTGTATATATTTTCATTTTGTTGCTATGCAAGTTTTTCCCGTCTCGTCTGCTCTCTATTTTTCTGTCTCGTTCTCATCTTAATCGCTTATTTTATTATGTTTTTCTTTTATTATTTATTACATTTTATGTTTTATTATTCTTTTAATTTTGCTTTTAAAGGACGAGGCACCATCTCTTTTTATTTTATTTGTGTATTATTACTATTGCTTATAATTTTTTACACAGATCTATTTAGTTTATGGCTGTAAATGGTTTCCTGTGTGCTTTATCACGAACACCTCATTCATTAATTTAGGTGTGTGTGTGTGTGTGTGTTTGACATGAGAGAAAAAATAGGTTTAGTGCACTCTCTATCATTCCACATCAAGGTCAGTGTGTGTGTGTGTGTGTGTGTGTGTATAGGCCATGCCTCTGAGCGGCCTTGAGAGAAGCTGAGGTGTGTGTGTGTGTGTGTGTGTTTGATGACGGCTCCCACTTTTTTCTCTGAAATACAAAGCATCGCACCTGAGGGCAGTGACAAGGTCAGTTAACAGAAACACCTGAGCTCAACATAGAACACACTCTCTCTCATACACACACACACACACACACACACACTTTCTTTTTGTAGCAGCGTGAGTCCTTACAGCAGAGTGTCTTTCATTTTCAAGGCTGATGCTCTGCTTTAGTGTTGTTAGTGTGTAGCTGCCCCAGTCACACCTCGAAGCTTTGCTTCTTTATAAATGGACAATAATGTCATTATTGTAAGTTCAACACACACACACACACACTTGACCTACCTCAGGCAGTGCTGAATAATTTAGTGTGTGAGGAACCTTTATTTATTTATTTATTTATTTATTTATATACTTTTATTTTTGGTGGCGCATATATATATATATATATATACATACACTGTAGGAGAGATGTGAACAGGATGTGACGCGGGGGGCTGAGGGGGGTGTAGGGGTGGGGTATCTGGTAGTGCTGTAGTCAAGATCATCAAAGACTAGTTGAGATTGAGTCAAGACCAACTCTTAGTGGGTTTGAGAATCGAACCCAGGGAGTAAAGATCGAGTCTAAACAAACACGAGAATAAATCGAGAGTTAAGATTGAGACCAAAAAAAATATCTTTTTCAATGCAAAGTTAAATTGAAAATATTTATTATATTTCATTTCTTATCATCTTTCTTTCCTTCTCTTGTTTCTCCTCTCATCTCGAATCCCTTGTTTTTGTTTTATTTATTTATTTTTTGTTTTATTTTAATGCACATAATTGGCCTCCGTCTAATTTTCTAGTTTCTTTTCGCTCTCGTCTTAAATCCCTTATTTTATTTGAATTGATTTTATTTAACTTTAAACAACGCAAAACTATTTCTTTTTTATCATCTTTTTTGTGCGTCTTGTTTTATTTTATTTCATTTTATTTTTGTGTTTATCTTTTATAATATTCTGCCTTTTCTACTCATAAATGGATTTCCTCGTTTTAGTTTTCGCTCATGTATTCATTTATTTATTTCATTTTTATTGTCCTTTAACCAAGACCAAGTTGTGACCGAGACTGAAACCCATCAGATCCTTTTCGATCTTAAGCCTCGACCTCGTTGCCTTCGTTTCCACGTTACGCTGACGATTAGCTGCTTCTTGTCAAACTTTGCACATGCGAAAGACAATATCACAGATATGTTTTTTTTTTCTTTTTTTAAGGTATTTAAAAGAACACATTTTAATTCAGGGACAGCTGGCAGAAATGCCACTCATACAAACTCAGTGACATTACTTTACAGAATGTTAGTTATGGTTATGCATATAGGGTTAACATAGTAACACAGTACCTGGGCACTTAACAGTAAAGCACACAAATGATCAATACAGACTTTGACTTATTTTGCACACAATCAAAATACTGTACATATTTGCCATATTTGAATTTAAGCGTTGCCAAAGAAGAAACTACAAATCACACTTCATCCTCCATATTTCAAATTGAAATGATGGTGAATGAAGGAAAACAATGCTCAAAGAAAGACAAGTCATTAGCATGGAAAGAAGATCAAAGTACAGCCTTTAAGGAAGCAATCTCATTTTTTTTTTATATATATAAATGCTCATCACTTGCAAAGTATCTCTTTTGATCATGAGAGATCATAATTCTTTTTTTTTTTAAGTTTAATTTTTACTGAACATTTCTGCTGAACACTTCTACCGAACATTTCTACATTTCTGCGGAACATTTCTGCGGAACATCTCTGCAGAGCATTTCTGCTAAACATTTCTAATGAACATTTCTAATGAACATTTCTAATGACCATTTTGCAAACTTTTCACGGTGACTATTTGACAGCGTCCCTGAGATTGACAGGGGAGAGAGATTATGCCCCGCCCACTCAGACCGCATGGACGGTTTTGCTCCATTTTGCTACAACTTCAACACTTTATTTCTTCTTTTTTCCATTTTGTGTGAGATTTCTGCCCATGTTGCTGCCGTTATGAATATTTCAGCCCTCCTTTTCTCCAGTTTCTTCGCAACTTTCTGCCTAACTTTTCCTCTTAGCCAGCAGGTGAAGACGAATTACTGTAAAATCGATCGGAGTTCCCCTTTAAAAGGAATCTCAAAGACCTGTAGCCTTCCCTCCATTTCCCTTCTCGCGCCTCCTCCGTCTCTCCGCCTTCTCCATCTCTTCATCCCCGCGGCTTCTCTCTCTCCTCCCCTCTCAGTCCACTCGCATCGATTTTGCCTTCGCTTTTGATTTGACCGCGGCAGGGGCTGAGGAGGGGAGGGGGACGGAGAAGAAAGGAAGAAGAGAACAACTCTAATGGAGAGATGCAGGGTTCGGCTCTGTAGAGCTGCAGGACACGCCGAGCGGCCTCGATGAAATACTCCTAACTTTCTCCACCTCGTCCTCTCCGTCCGTCCGTCCCTGGGGTTCTCCATTTGTAAGCAGCAGCACGAGGCCGGGGCGAGAGGTGCGCAATAAACTGCGAGTGGCGCAAGGTTTATTCGATCCTGTATGAGCAGACGTTAATAGAGAGAACACGGATACGCTGCGTCGACGAACGAGGTTTCCGGTTGTAGTTATTTTATATTTATTCATTTGGTGGACAGTTCGGTTCAAACTGATTAAAAAAACAAACTTACATAATCGTTGATACGATGACGTTTTCTGTAATGAGAAGTGCGTTTAATTGACATTTATGGAAGGAGTCTCCAGTGTCAGCGTTTTGTAAGATCCCGAGGTAAAGCTGTAATGACCGCCGACGACGTCACGGATTGAAAGCGGCAACGTATATTGTGGAGTTTGCTCGATTTTGCTTTCATTTCTGTGATCGTGAAATCCCAGAGGGTCCGAATAAACACTATTACACAGTATAAACTGTGGCGTAACCATAACTTTGCTTAGCTTAGTATGTCAAATCCGCTATTGTTTTTCGCGGAATGCATTTTCATCCATTTAAATCTTTTGGGAAACGGTGAGGTCTTAAACCTAAGAGACAAGATAAAAAAAATTTTTAAAGGAGGAAAGAAGAACATCTGGATTTGACTAAATTGTGTTTATGCTTAACCCTCTTACCCCATATGGCCGAAATACCGGCTTGCCCGTCTTTGATCTATTCCCGTAAGGATGATATACCGGCTTGGTCGTCTATGCCAGATCCTCGTAAGGCCGATTTAGCGATATAGCGGATTTACAGTGTAAGCGTTATCCCCGTAAAGCCGGTATACCGGCATTACTCTGCTGTGATTCCTTACTTATTTAATTATTATTTTTTGACCCGGAAGGTTGATGACGTCACGACGTGATTACGTTATTACGCCGTCATTACGATGAACCTGATCCAAGCGTGAATATTGGTGTAATAGTAGAAGTGAATCAAAAATGCCAAAGCGAAAAGCTAATCGTGTTCCAGCTGAAGTTCCACCTACAGTGAACACAGGTACATCTAAAACAGTGGGGGGGGAAGAAAACATATACAGTTACACAGGCGAGATCGAGGATTCTAGATAGTGACAGCAGTGAAAGTTCAGGCGATGTTGAAACCGAAACTGATAGTGACGCAAACTCTCCTGATTCAGACCCTGATCCGTCTTCATCTTCAGCATCAACCAGTTCGACTGATACTGCAGGGGTTTGGAGTCATAACCTGACAGTTTCTGTGCATTCATGAAAACACTTCCTGCTGTTCTGATTATCACCAGAAACTTGACGTTTGGTGCTAAAATGCATTTATTTATTTATTATTTACTTGAATTGATTCAAAGGCATTGACCACGCTGATGCTCGTATGATACTTCTAAATGTGTAGAAGGATTTTAGTGAGCATTTTTTTTCTTATTTCTCTTGTTAAGAATTGTGCTCTAAGTTTAGTAAAAACACTGAACTGCTTCATTTTCAAAATAGTATTACACAAATACATTATTATAAGTTGTTTCAAGGCCTAAAAATGTTAAAATTAAAATATTGATTTTGGCCCAGGAAGGGTTGGCGTGCTGTGTCTCTGGGGAATATAGGGTTATGGGACATAATACTGTGGGAACTTGGGGGTAAGAGGGTTAAATATGTAAATTGTTCCACGGTCATTCAAGAAAAACCTTACAATCAAACATGAGTGAGTAAATCAGCGTGTTAAAATGCTAATGTCGCTCCAAAAGCACGAAGAAACTTTTACTTCGCTGTTAGCAGGGTTAGCTTTATTTTTTTTGAGTGAACGTTTACTTTTAAAAGGAGTAACATTCACCTCTTCCTCTTTCCTAATTTCACCCCCTTTCCTTTTCCTTCCGTTCTCTAATTAACTCCTCAGCGCCTCACCTCTAACGTGACATGTTTATTGCCTTAACTAACAACTCATTAGCCCGGCGGATGTTTTGTCAATATTAATTTATTCATTGATGCCGGGTCGACGCTTTAAACCAAGATGTCCGCTCTGAGGAACGGGGCCAAGTCTCTCTGGCCTGCCTCCAGTACGGGGGTGCAGTAAATTTAGCTCCGTGTTGTGGGTAATTAGCCGATCTACTGCTGTTCAGGGAGTGGAGGTGTTAAATCCTGTTTGGGAGGCTTGGTCTTGTGGGTTTTTTTAGGGTCGCCCCCCATCACTACAATACCTAGCAGTAATCAGGACGTAAAAACTCGAGTATTTCTTCAAACAGGCTTAATAAGTCTGCATTTTCTTTCTAAATCGTTTGCAAGCTAGAGCTTTATGATAGTTAGCCATGTTGCTAAAGTTTAACTACTCCTGTACACGGAGGGCCTTAGTAGTTTTATTACTGATTGTAAGAAAAGGTGGTTTTTATATTACTTTATAGAGCCATTAGCTAGGTGTATATGCTTGGTAAAATGCTAGTCAGCTAGCTATATTTAACACCTTGTTTGAAGAAGCTAGGTTTTAACGGCTAGGATGATTAGCAGAGCAAGCTAGTGTTGTTAAAATGCTACTCGTTGCTTTTAATGCCTAAAAATAATGAAGTAATATCCTTAAATACTGTAGCGTTTGTGATGCTAGCTAATTAGATGCTTTTGCTTCTTAGCTTTCCTCCAATAACAGCTCCTCAGTGTAATGCTAAGCGGAAAGCTTGTAATTAAAATATTTATTTTATGCTTATTTTATTTGAGACTGGTGAACTCATTTGTTTCACGGATGTTCCACGGTGTTAAATGTAACTATAAATGGATAAAAAGTGCAACATGTCATTCTTTGATTCTTTGCCCAGAGAGCTCGACCTGAAGTGTTTTATTCCTTATAATATCGAATATAATAATAATACAAGTGTCAGGATCATAGCTAATGCGGGGTGTCGTGTTCAGGAATCAGACGCGAGATTGGATAGGTCCCGGGCGGATTAATGAACCGTTCATTCACCCCTCGAGTTTATTTGAACAGAGCTGAGGAAACCACGCTGTGCTGCACTAGAACATTGATCCAGAGGTGCAGGAAGGTAGCGATGATGCGCCGTGAACGTGGAGGTGCGTGACGCGTGCAAGACCAAGGACAGGCTTCCGAGGCCCGATTGATTCCAACTTCCAAATAGTGTGGATGTACAATCACTGATAATCCACTGCAGAGGGAGTCCAGAACACACACACACACACACACACACACGCATACGAGGTTAAGATTCTGAACATGCTTGTGCTCGTGTCCTAAAGTAGCTGGTCAGATGCGCTAACATTCACACACACATCCACACACACACTCTAGAACTAAATCACCAGGGTCTGTGTGGACACCTGAAGACTGAGACCCTTCATCTTGCCTACTTCATCTATTCTCTTTCTGTCTCTTTTTTGCCATCACTCTCTTTTTGTCTCTCTCTCTCTCTCTCGACACACACACACACACACACAAAATGCATCACAGTGTCGACAGCTCTGTCACGCTCATGTTTTTCCTCTAGCTGATGAGTATGCGCGTGCTCTCTCTCGCTCACTTTCTCGCTCACTTTCTCTCTCTCTCTCCCTCTCTTTCATTCTCTCTGTTCCACTCTCTCTCTCTCTCTCTCTCTCTTCTCAAACTTTCTCACTCTCACTCTCTGTTCGCAAGATCAGTTATGCCGCTCTGTCGTTCTGTGCTGCCGTGGTAATTAAGAGTGCAGACGAGCCGGTTACTCTGCGACCTGTAGCCGGTGAGCAGACGGAGATAAATCCTGGGGCGAGGAAGATAATTGTGTCTGTGATTATTTAGCAGTTGATCCATCACCAGCAACATAAACATTGATTTGGGCGACTGACACATGGGCCATTTAGATGCTGTCTGTTCTGGGGTGTGTGTGTGTGTGTGTGTGTGTGGTGTATATACAGTGCCGTCCACTAATATTGGCACCCTTGATAAATATGAGCAAAGAAGTCTGTGAAAAATTGTCTTTATTGTTTAACCTTTTGATCGTTTATTCAAAAAAATTCACAAAAATACTCTGCTCTCATGGATATCAAACAATTTCAAACACAACACAGGTTTATCCAAAAAAAAAATCTTTAAGTATAGGTGTGCAACAATTATTGGCACCCTTTCAGTAAATACTCTGTGCTATATTCCTTGCTCTTAACCATTGTCATGAATGACTAAGGGAATTTGACCTGTGTGTTACCTCATATTTATACCCTTGTCATGGCTCATATTTACCAAGAGTGCCAATATTAGTGGACGGCACTGTTAGTGTGTGAATGGGTTTCTGCTTTCTACACACAATGTAGTCACTGTGTGTGTGTGTGTGTGTGTGTGTCTGAATCTCTTAATTGCTGTTTCTGAGAGCTATAGAGTAGCACAAACCTCTTATTACACACACACACACACACACACAAACTCTAATTATCTTTGTGTGTGTGTTTGCTTTTGTGCTCTTTTTATTGCCAGACTTGGAATTGATTATAGTCCTCGGATTGTATATATTTGTGTATGTGTGTGTGTGCTATTTGTGTCAGTTTGTGAAATAGATGGACAGAAAGTCTAAATAGATAGATAGATAGATAGATACTTTATTGATCCCCAAGGGGAATGCACCCCCAAGGCCCCCCCAGCACACAGTGTGTCCCCTAAACGTCTTTCTCTGTCTCCAGGCCCTGTCGCAGTGGAGATTTAAGGCTGCAAAGAGGCGGGAAAAGAAAAAAAAACAGCTTCCATTATGTCACCCAGTGTCTGGGCCAATGATTTTCAGCCCCATACACACACACACACACACACACACTCTCTATGACTGCAGACATTTACTTGTACTGCATCAGTCTGTCTGTGTAGTTATCTATTTGTCTGTATTTATGTTGAGCTGTCTCTGTCGGTCTGTCTGTCTCTTTGTATATTGTCCACTCATTTATTTGAACATGGGAACAAGGAAGTGGTTTGGTGTAAGGTGTGTGTGTGTGTGTGTGTGTGTGTTGGGGATGTGTGCAGCTGTATTTCTCTAGATGACCAGATGGAGTGTTTGTGGTATGTAGGGTATTTGAGGTGTGTGTGTGCAATCTCTGAAGGATGCTCCTGGCAGGGTTATTGAGGAGTTCTCACTGCAGAATGTGTGCCTGCGTTTCTCACCTCAGCACAGGTGTGTGTATACAACACAATAGGAGTCTCGGTGGAAATGCTGAGTGTGTGTGTGTGTGTGTGTGTGTGTGTGTGTGTAAAGAGCCCAGGAAAGATCTACACTCTTCAGTGCTTTGTTAGGAGTCAATTTTGTAGTTTTTTGCCAACTAACATGAAGCACAAACTCCGGTGTTAACTTTACAATTTAATTTAATTCCCTGTGTCGTGTCGTCCCCCCCCCCTCTCTCTCTCTCGCTCTCTCTCAGGTAAGGCGTTGACGTTCCTCCTCCTCCAGCCCCCGAGCCCCAAACTCCCCGCCCACAGCACCATCCGCCGCACAGCCATTGATTTGATTGGCCGAGGCTTCACCGTGTGGGAGCCGTACATGGACGTGTCGGCCGTGCTCATGGGCCTGCTGGAGCTGTGCGCTGACGCTGAGAAACAGCTGGCTAAGTGAGTACACACACACACACACTTACATTTTCACTCACACTCTTCCTAAACACTGTCCAGTAACACCCCTGGCTCAGATTAACTTTATTTATTTTTTTAAAGAAGAAAACAAACCTTTTTAAAAATGTTATTTTGCTCTTGTTTATCTGTTTACGATATAAATATAACTATATAATTTAAAAAATCAACACGATTATGTGTAGTGTATAAATACATTTTCAAAAAGTCATATATTAAGCTATATATTATATATTAACGAAATGAAAAGTGTGGTCTGTAAATAAACTAAAAAATATTATCTTTACAGAAAATTAAACACATTGTCAATAAATAAATAAATGTAATTAATTAAATGTAATTCTCAGTCTATAGATACAATTATGTGCATGATATAATAAAGAAAATCAACAAAAATAAATTGTTGAATTTTGAAATAAAAACTCAAATAAAACTAAGGTTTTAGAACTAAAATATCTGGCGTTGTGTGTCTCTCGTCTAATAGAAGGACGTTTTGTTGATTTTATTAACGCTTCTTTGAACACCTATAATCGGAGAATAATGGCGAGACTTCACTACGATTTGGTCTTCCTGCGTGGCGTGAGTGTCTGGGCGAGGTGCGTCCTCCCCGTACGTGCACACCGCGGCACCGGACACGCAGCCGGACGAGGACGAGGATGTGGGGCGTAATGCGATTGCAGGGCATTATGATGATGTAGGGATGTCTGCTGCGCCGGACGGCAGGACCTTTAAGAGGAAGAGGGAGACCCATATGTCTGCAGCTTAGCCTGGACCGGGCCACCCCGCTAACCGGGTTAGGCGTATGAAGGATTCCCCCGGACCCGGCTCACCTCGTTAAGACGAAACCCGATCGCCGCCGCAAACTTATTATCAATACAAATACGTCTGCCTTTTTTAGTGACGCTCGCGATAATGGAGTTAACGCAAACGCCACTCGTTTATCAGGCGGGAGATCGGAACGAGGGAGGGGAAAAGACATGAACGAACGACTCGACATGGGAAGAGAGAGAAGATTTGTTGTGATCTCTCCTCTCGCTCTCTCTCTCTCTCTCTCTCACACACACTCTTTATTTCTCTCTATCTAACTGTCTTTATCCTTTTTTCTCTCTCTCTAACTCTCTCTTTATCTCTCTCTCACTCTCTCTTTATCTCTCACTCTCTCTCTCTAACTCGCTCTTTATCTCTCGCTCTCTCTAACTCGCTCTTTCTATCACACACACTCTTTATCTCTCTCACTCTCACTTATACACACTCACTTTATCCATATCACTCTCTCTCCTTCTCTCTCCATCCTTATATTTATTTCCTTCTGTTGCATTCCCTCTCTCTCTCTTTATCCCTCTCTCTCTCACACACACTTATGCATACTCTCGCTTTATTCTTATCTCTCTTCTTCTCTCTTACTTGCATACAGTCTCTGTTTGTCTCCCTCACAAATTCTCTCTCTCCTTATCTCTATCACTTGCACTCTCTCTCTTCATTTCTATCTCTCCTTCTCCCCCTCTCCCTGCCTTCCTCTCTCTTTATCTCTGTTTCTCACTTTCTCTCCCCCTTCTCTTTCTGTCTCTTTCTCTTTCTCTCTCCCTCTATCCATCTCTCTCTCTCTCTTCTAGCAGCATGATGACACCCTCCTCTGTATGCCCCCCCATGCCAAAATGGCTGATAGGGATGTCGTTGTTGCTTTTTACAGCAAAAAGCAAATGTACTCATCAGACGGAGATGTGTAGCACGTGTGTGTGCATGAACACTTCAGCACTATTCGTCTGCGCAGGAGCTGGAGATATTGATCTGCATGTTTCTGCATTGCTTTTATTTCTCTCCGTTATTGTGGAGGCTCAGGGAAAACCCTTCACACTCGACGCTTGACCTTTTTCATCCGGATGGAATTCTGTAAACCGAACCTTCTCCCAGACTCAAAATCCGATTATTTTAACAACAACAAGAACAAGTTCCGCTATTTTGATGTCTTTATTTTTTTCCTGGAAAACGAATTCACGTGAAGATTCTGAGCATTTAAACATTTCAAAAAATAAAAAATTGCACATTTTAATAGATAATTATTAACTTTATTATTTTCTTAAAGTTTTTTTTGTTATTAGACACCTATTTTATTGATCATGATTTACACTGGGAACACAAACTTTAATAAAACATGTGAACGTAAACATGCCTGTTGTTTACATGTTGCTAGGCAACAGGAATGATGAAGAATTGGTGTTGAGTTATCTAGAGCTGCAGCTGTGTCAGTAGTGCAGGTTTATATAATGCGCTCGCTCTAATACGTTTGAGGTTTTCTGCCACTTTCCGGACAGGATTTTAATAGCTCTGTGGTGTGGTCTCTCTCATCTCTCTTATGTCCTGTCTCTCTCATCAGCCTCATCTGCCTCATCTTATCTCTCTCATCTCTCTTGTTTCTCTCTTATGTCCTGTCTCTCTCATCAGCCTCGTCTCTCTCATCTGCCTCGTCTCTCTCATCTGCCTCATCTCATCTCTCTCATCTCTCGTTTCTCTCTTATGTCCTGTCTCTCTCATCTGCCTCATGTCATCTCTCTCATCTCTCGTTTCTCTCTTATGTCCTGTCTCTCTCATCAGCCTCGTCTCTCTCATCTGCCTCATCTCATCTCTCTTGTTCTCTCTTATGCCCTGTCTCTCTCATCAGCCTCATCTCTCTCATCTCATCTCATCTGTCTCGTCTGTCTCATGTCTCGTCTCTCATCTGCATTGTCTCTCTCATCTGTCTCATCCCTCTCGTTTCTCTCATCTCTTTGGTCTCTCTTTTCTGTTTCATCTCTCTCATCTGCCTTGTCTCTCTCATATGTCTTGTCTCTCATCTTTCTCATCTGCATTGTCTCTCTCGTCTGTCTCATGCCTCTCATTTTGCTGCTCTGTCTCGTCTCTCTCATCGGTCTTGTCTCTCTTGTCCCTCTCATCTGCATTGTCTCTCTCATATGTCTTGTCTCTTGTCTCTCTCATATGTCTTGTTTCTCTTGTCTCTCTCATCTGTCTTGTTTCTTTTGTCTCTCGTCTCTCTTGTCTGTCTCATCTCTCATTTGTTTCATCTCTCTCGTCTGTCTCGTCTCTCTTGTTTCTTTTCCGTTGTTTGTGTTTACGCTGTAATGTTTAGTGCCAGCTCTGTTCCAGAGGATGAACAGCATGTGAGAGTGAGAACCTGCCGTATGCTGATCGCTCTTCTGATCAAAGTTATTGATCAGTTATTGGCAGAGGGCCGGAGCTTTAGAGCTTTAGAGACAGAGGATCAGTCACTTAATCCCTCATTTACACACATCTACACATCTACAGATCTCCCTCTGTCTCACTGCCTTCACCTCACACTGCATCCCGCAGCTCAGAGAGGAGTCCATCACGAACTGCACTTTCTGTTCAAATCCACCGCCCCCACAAAACCAGTCTTTTTATTTGTTTGTTTGTCTGCTTGGTTTGTTCTGTGTTTTTTTGTTTAGTTTTTTTTTGTATTGTTGTGGGGGTTTCATGTAGTTAATTTATCTGAGTTGTCTGTATTTTTGTCTTAGTTGTTGATTTCTTTCTTGTATTTTTTTCGTCTGTCATTACGTCCTCCAGGCTTTTCTCTCTGCATTAATTAATCTCCCATTGGCCCTGTGTCAGTGTTCACCAGAGCAGCGACTCATCCCGCCCCCCCTCTCTTATTCTCTTCGTCTCTCTCTCCCTCTCTCTCTCCTCTCTCTCTCTCTCTCCTCATTCTTTGTCTCTCTCTCTCTCTCTCTCTCTCTCTTATTCTCATTGTATCTCTCTCTTATTCTCTTCGCCTCTCCCTCGCTCTCCCACCTCTCTCTCTTTCTCTCTTTCCCTCTCCCTCTCTCCCCCTCTCACGTATTATACACTGCAGCTGTGCGAGAGCAGCTTAGAAACCATCATTATGTTGATTCCTGGCTTCATCTTAATAAACACGATCATTCCAAATGATTCATTGCTCAGGATGCTTCGACTCAAGCACGTGCGTTTGGAGTATTTTCCTATTTTGATTTGATTACATTTACACACTTACTTTTTCCTCTTATCCCAAACGTAGTCTGTTCAGCTGAGACGTCTGGTGTCATGATGATCATTAGTTTTAGTCACGTGTCCTTAGTTGAGCTGTGGTCAGTGCTCACTGTTTTATACGAAGCTTTCTATTTATTATATATTTTGATGATGTAGAAAAGTTTGTAATCCAATAATTCTGTGACTGGCTTTTTAAACACTTTAAGATTAGTTGCTTTTTTTCCCTTTTTAAACCAAATGTTCTGCCATTTTAGCAAAAAACAAACATAATTGTCTTTATTTGCATTAATTATATGCATGGTACTAATTATAGTATATTATTAAATATAATTATGTAATATATAGTATAATCCTTCCTGAAATATTTTGAATAATAATTAACATTATATACATATAGTACTTTGTATGAATATTTAAAAAATAATAATTCTTGACATTCTTTTACATTTGTTTTACATTTGAAAATTGCATTAAATAATAATAATAATAATAACGACAGTAACAATAATAATAATTCCAGTGAATTTAAAATAGGAAAAAGCTGTTTATTTTTGGCTTGTAGTGACAGAAGATTTATAATCCTATTTATATCCGATACAGTCGGACCAATCATACAAAACAATGTGTAATTAAAAGGTTATGCTTAGAAATTATGCTGTTTTTCTTTTTTTTTTTTCTTTTTTCTTTTTTTAACAAACAGCCAGCACACAGACAGTAATGAGGTCGTCGGGGATTATTGTATTATTTATCTCTCACTTTGATAATTTTATTCACCATATACATGCAGTAATATTAGTACGACCCTTTGACCTTTATATAATAAATGTGTTACTTTACAAATTCGTTTTTATTTAAAGAAATCAAACAGTGTCAATCAAACAGAATTCTGGATAGAAATGGATGCTTTGTAGAAGCTGAATAACAGTGCTAAAATAATTAGATTTGTCTTTCCTTTGAAAAAATAATTAAACATAATGAAATTATTTGGCCTGATTGTAACGAATAAGAATGTAACAGTATAGATTATTTCAAGTGTAGAAAAGAAACAAAGCTATATGGTACATACATGATGTGAGTGTCAGCTGGTAGCGTAACCCAGGCGATACAGTATTTCTTTAAATACTACTAAGCTTTAAAAAAAAAACAAATGCAGGAAAAAATACTCATAGCGCAAATACACAACATGAAACATGACTTTCACAAAACTACAGCTTTTGACCGCCGAAAAAAAATTCAATCAAGTCTTTTTATATGTGAACATTTCCTGTTCAAATAAATAAATACATAAATAAAATTATTACAGGATCAGATCAAATTAATTTTATTTTCTCTGATATATGATCTACTCTTTTTTTTGTTTGTTTCTTTTTTTTCTTCTTCTTCTTTTTTACTGATACTTTTTTAAGCCCTGAGTATCAAGCCTGTGCCTTTTTAATTTGATAGAAAATATTTTTTTTTCAAGTAACACTCTATAAATGTGTATTTGCGTGTGTAAATATAAAAACATTACAATTTATAATTAACAAATACAGTAAAAGCTACACTGTGTAAATAATGTTAGTACATCTGTTAATAACCCTAAATAAGTTCATGTTAATAAATGTTGTTAATACATCTTAAATAAATAACCCTCCACCATTTTACATACACTGAACTGATCAGTGATTAAACCCAATCCCATTGAAATTCCACTTAAAAAATGACACAAATCTCCTCTTTGCATTTTTAATCCTGTGTACGAGAAAGAAAGCAGAGTTGCTGCCTCTCGGCTTCGTCTCGCCTTTGAACAAACAAAGTTTATCGACTGATTCACCGCTCGAGCTTTAACGAAGACGCTGGCTGGAAGCATTTAAATCGGCTGATCGCAGAAATAATCCTATTTTTTCTGACAAGACGACATATGACAATCAACACACACACACACACACACACACGATCCTCTTACTGGAGGATTTATTTCTGTTTGAGCATGCAGTGTGAAAAAAAGAAATGAATTAACCAATAATGATAATTATTTCTATATCGTGATTGTGATTCATTTGCTATTATTCTAACTCGATGAATAATGTGTTAATAATAAAGTCTGACAGCTCTGGATTTATCCCACATTTTTTTTATTTAACACCTAACATATATATGTGTGTGTGTGTGTATATATATATATATATATATATATATATATATATATATATATATATATATATATATATATATAAATTTTTAAATAAGAATACTATTACTACTTCTTACTACTAATAATTAATAACTACTAATAATTCTACTTAGCAAATTGTACATTTGGATGCCGTTATTCTTATAGTTATTCTTTTTAACAATTGGACAAAAATTAATACCTTAAAAGGGAAAAAAGGAACATTGCAAAACATCTCAGCAAATGAAAATGTAATATTCTTTTTCTAATTTTTTAAATATTTAAAATATTAAGTTTTAATATATTTTTTAATGTTATTCTACATAATGTGCGTTACATTAAACATCGGAGCAGAGTGTGTGGTTAATTCAGGTGATGTGTGTGCTGATATAAGACTGATTTGGGAACTGTTGAGCACATGATTGACAGCCCGCTGTTTTCTCTACTGTAATATCACACACTTCAGTGTTAACGCTGTAGGTGAGGAAACTTCTGATCTTTTCTTATGACTTTATTACATTTCCAATTTCTTATCTGATCACAACAGCTTGCTAAAAACATCGATTCATTTTACTCCGTATTTGTGTCCGCACGTGTTTCGGATGATGCGGAAAGGCATGCCTAAGGCATGAACCTGTATCAGTCGATTAAATAAATACGATCAGTGTTATTGACATGTTTGTCACTTATATTACATTTTATAAAAATCTATAGATGTAAAAAACATTTTTTTTAAATTATACAGCCATATCTAATATTAATTAAATTAATATTTGCATATTTATGTTAATGTTTTCTGTAAAAACATTTCAGGATCCCTTAGAGAGGTCACAAAAAAAAAACTTTTTCAAAATGACATTTTAAAAAACTATATGTACCGCCACTTAAAATATTGATAAACTTTTTTGTATTATTACTTTTTTCCCCTGCAGATTTAAAAATAAATAAATGAATGTTATCATAGGCGTCTCACAGAGGGACGTATAACGAAAACTTAGAACGAAAACTCGACTGAAGAACTGAAGAACGCCATGTGGGAGTCGTATCATCATGAAGTTTTTTAATAATGCTATTTCTTCACATATTTCACGCAAAGTCACATACTTAAGCTTTAAGTTTTCACCCAGAAGATGTGGGTTAGTAGACTCCGACTACTTTGTTTAATTATGGAATTCGCTTTGGCTGTTTTCCCCTTTTTACTCCTCTGAGATTGACTTGTTATTTCTAATTCTGAGTCGAACGCGAGATGTGTGATGTTTCGTAGTATTGCGTGGACGAGATCATTAGGTGCTTCATGTGGGCTGGGCCGTAGAGGAGGAGGATGAAGGAGATTGATCAGGAACAGCTGTGCAGCTGAAGCACCATTGATCAGCAGCACTAACCTAACTTTAGCTCAGGAGACAGATCAAACGGCAAACAGGACCGATTTTATAGTTTAGAGCCGTCAACACGCATGTAGTGCTATAAGCATGGACAACATCTGTCTCTCTCTCTATCTCTCTCTCTCTGTGTGATATGTGCTGGAGTTTTACAGCTCGCGGTCGTTATTGTTCTGATGAGTTCAGAGGCAGAAGGAAATCCCAGGCGGTGTGGTGTAAAAGCTCTGTGTTATCATGCCGACAGAACTGTTTCTGGCTTCCAGTTATTACCTCTACTGCCATTACACCGGTCCTGAGAGAGAGAGAGCGCCGAACAGGGGCGGGGGGCGGCTTTGTTGGTGGTTCAGGGAGGGTGAGGAAGTAAGGGAAGGTGTTGGGGAGTCGTTTGAGGGAAGGAGTCTGTCGGTAAGGGACCACTTTGAGTCATTCAGGGAACAGTGAGTGACACGATGAATATGTGATTGATTTAGTGAGTCTGTAAGTGATTCACTGAGTCAGTCACTGAGTTAGACAGCGAGTCATAAAGTAGTAGAAAGTTAGACTCCGGAAATCTGTAAGTGAGCAGACCAAAATGCGAATCAGTGGTTCAGTGAGTGAGTCAGTGATTCAGTGAGTGAGTCAGTGATTCAGTGAGTGAGTCAGTGGTTCAGTGAGTGGGTCAGTGTTTCGGTGAGTAAGGCAGTGATTCAGACAGTGAGTCAGTGACTACGTTTACATGGACAGCAGTAATCTAATTATTCACCTTACTCTGAGTAAGACAATAATGTGATTAAGGTGTTTACATGAATCGCTTTTAGAATACTCCTGTCATGTACCCGTTTCACATGTTATAGAGCATAATTAGATTAACGGCACACGTTAGTACGTCACCACGCCGTCCGACGTCCCTCCAGAATTTCACTTATCAACATACAATTGGTCTTCGTTATGGTACCGTATACAATTTTGGGCGTTTATTTATTTATTTATTTTTTTACAAATGCGTTAAGTACAGTTAATTATTTGTGATGCTATACGTGCAAATAGTCAACTGCTTTAAGCAGTGGGCAGCATCCCATACCGCGTACTTACCGTCTATATAGTAGCCGAGATACATGTATTTTTTCCCCACTAAAGGCCTATAGTAGGAAAGTATGCGGTTTTGGAACGCAGCCGAACTCTCTTGTTCGCCATAAAATGTTGAGCACTGCCATGTGTGTACGTGTCCTGTCGCAAAATGCGGTGAAAACTCTCACATGACGTTAATAATCTGATTAAGGTGTTTACATATCTGTAATACATGTCCATAATGCGACTAAAACAGGAATACTCCACCTTAATTCGATTAGTGCTTACTTCGAGTATGATTTTAATCGGATTAAGGTAAGTAACAATTGCTGTTTACATGCTAGTTTCTTAATCAAAGTATGGTCTTAATTGGGTTAAGAGTGCATTATTGTTGCCCATGTAAACGCACTGACTGATTCAGTAAGTCAGTGATTCACTGAATGAGTCAGGGATTCAGAGAGTGACTCAGTGATTCAGAGAGTGAGTCAGTATTTATGTGAGTGAATGTAATATATATTAATGAGCTGGTCAGTTGCTCTTGGTCATCACACAGATTACAAACCTATGAGCTGCTCCCATTAAACATTCTTACATTATTATGCACTTTAATATCAAACAGAACTGTTCATTAAAAAGCACATATCCTGTATATAGACGATGTATATGAGGCACTGCTTGTGTGCTAATCCTGTACAGTGACTGAGCAGTGAAATGAAGGAGCACTTTTCCAGTAAACACTCCTGAAAAGAGAGAGAGAGAGAGAGAAATGTGCAGCAGAGCACCTGCGTGTGATTTAAAACCCAAATCCAGCAGTGGAACATCCCTGAGAATTAGAGATTAAATAAAATGTGTTTGTGATTTTAAGCCCTTTAGATAGTCATAGTGGAGTGGATTATCGACATCAGAGACATGAGACGAGGCATGACGTGGTGGGTGTGTGTGAGTGTGGGTGTGTGGGTGTGTGTGTGGGTGGTAGTTCTGAATGGAAGGATCACAAGGAAACTGTAAGGAGTGGAAAGTGTAGAACAGATCAGGAGATGTATCTTAGATAATATTATAGTGGAACAGGGAACAACACTAGAATACAGCTAGTGGGAATTACTAGTACTATGTGTCACACACACACACACACACACACACACCTTTGATCAGCCAGCCCAGAGCCTGATGCATATTCATACACACACACACACATACACACACACACACAGGCACGGTGATTTGTTAACAAGGGGCCTCACAGAGGAGCAGTTGACTGTGCGATTTGCACGCTGGTGTGTGAAGCGCACGCGTGCGTGTGTGTGTGTGTGTGTGTGTGAGGGAGGAGGGTATTATACAGCCGTATTGTCCTCAGTCCATTACGTTGCTCCCGTTTGAGTGATCCCATTGACCTTGAACTGACATTATAAGCTGGGTCTAATCTTTTCACTGTATATATTCTAATGAATTCTTTTCCCTGTGTGTGTGTGTGTGTGTGTGTGTGTGTGTGTGTGTGTGTTTAGCATTACAATGGGTCTTCCCCTGAACCCAGCGGCTGACTCTGCCCGGTCCGCTCGCCACGCTCTCTCTCTGATCGCTACGGCACGACCGCCTGCCTTCATCACCACCATCGCCAAAGAGGTCTCTCTCGCACACACGCGCGCACACACACGCGCACACACACACACACGTACGCACACACATGTACACACAGTTATTTTGCAATTATTTTAACTTCTGTATAACAGCAATATGTTAATATCTCAACTAATACTAATTCCTACACACACCAGCAGCGCTTATGGGGGCCAAGCACCAGTAGTGAGTCCAGGATAATCGTGTGTGTGTGTGTGTGTGTGTGTGTGTGTGTGTGTGTGTGAGGTTCACAGACACACAGCGATGCAGTCTCAGGGATCACAGTCTCAGCAGAACGTTCATACCACCGCTCTAGCTCAGGCCAAAGCCGAGATCTTGAGAGTCATCGAGATCCTCGTTGAGAAAATGCCCTCAGATGTTGTGGACCTGCTGGTGGAGGTACACACACATACACACACGCACGCACACACCACACACACACACACACTTTACTCATCTCTCTCTCTCTCAGGTGATGGACATTATTATGTACTGCATCGAGGGCTCTCTGGTCAAGAAGAAAGGTCTCTCTGAGTGCTTCCCTACAATCTGCAAGTGAGTGTGTGTGTGTGTGTGTGTGTGTGTGTGTGTGTGAGAGTGTGTGTGTGAGTGTGAGAGTGTGTGTTTTGCTGATGATCACATACAAGTTGCTCTGTCATTTACCTGTATACCTAATGAGGATTGCAGAATGGCTGCTCAAAGCTCTATAAAGGTCAAAGGCCATCTTGTTCTCTGTGATTGGCAGGATTCTGATGAATGAAGCCCTTATCTGTCTGTCTCACTCTCTCTCTCTCTCTCTCTCTCTCTCTCTCTCTCTCTCTCTAGGTTCTACATGGTGGCGTATTGTGATCGGACTTACCGTGTGGCTGTTGGTGCTCGCCAGGGTTCTGTTGCTCTTTATGATGTTCGCACGGGCAAATGCCAGGTGGGCGCGCACACACACACACACACACACACACACACACACACACCTCCTGTTTTATTCCTACATCCTTTTTCTTTCATTTTTGTGGCCATTTTCATTTTCTCTATCTTTCATACAATGTGTGAGCGAGGGATGAATAAATCTCAGCAATTCACCTCTGATGTTGCCGGTCGATACGGCTCTCCGTAGGGGGCGGGGCTGGATTGTCCGGGCAGCGGGTAGCGAGCGGAGGGCACAGGGCATGGATGATGAGGCAGGGAGCATCACATGACGCCAGCCTTCTCTCTCTCTCTCTCTCTCTCTCACACACACACACACACACACACTGTAGATATTGATCCCAGCAGCATCCGGATTTCTGTAGCAGAACATTGTACAGATTTTTCCCGTTTTTCCTGATGCCTCTGGAGAGAGAGCGAGAGAGGCTGATTCCGCCATGACGTGTGTGTGTATGTTTGTGTGTGTTATGCTTGTGCCGGTGCTAGATTTAAACTCTGCTAACCAGATGTGTGTAAACATGATCTTAAGCTGCATTATGTCTTATTTTGAACAAAAGATACATTCCACAACAAACATATTTTACAAAAAAATGTCATGTGGGATTTACACATGAGACGTCCGCATGTGGGGGAGGGGGTTGGGGGGGCTTATTTTATTCCCACGCTGTCAAAACACATCTTTGTGATTGTTGTACCCTGAGTAAGAGAACCTTGCAAATCAGGAAATTTGGAGATTTCTCAAGTACAGTTTCAGTCGAACAGCAGAACCAGGACACACAATACAGACCATTTATTTAAGGTCTGATTTAAGTTCCTGATTTCATCTCCGTACACACACACACATACACATACACACACACAGACAGACACACACACACACAACACACACACACACACACACACAGACAGACAGACAGACACACACACACACACACACACACACACACACACACACACACACACACACACACACACACACACACACACACACACACACACACAGACAGACAGACAGACACAGTCACACGCACACACACACACGCACACACACAGACAGACACACACACACAGACACACACACACATACACACACACACACACAGACAGACAGACAGACACAGGCACACACACACACACATAAACACACACACACACACACACACACACACACACAGACAGACAGACAGACACACACACACACACACACACACACAGACAGACAGACAGACAGACACAGGCACACGCACACACACAGACAGACAGACAGACACACATACAGACACAGACACACACATACACACAGACAGACACACACACGCACATTCACACACCTACACACATACGCATAGACATACATATACACACACATACATACACACATACGCACACACACATACACAGACACACCTACACACACACACATACACACACATACGCACACACACACAATAATTTCACCAGCAAATAAAAGTAACACCGTATATATATGTGTGTGTGTGTGTGTGTCCGTTTCATTGATCCGCACTGGATCCTGCCGGAGCTCAATGAAGGAAGCAATTTATTCTTAATAATGATGGCACACTCTATCACACCATGATCAACCTTGTGTGTGTGTGTGTGTGTGTGTGTGTGTAAGATTGTGAGGAATCATGAGAGGGTGAAAATTACACAAGTGTTGAAGCTAATGGAAAGGTGCTGAAACCAAAGAAACGACAAATCTAAGTGCTTGTTGTGGCATGTCCTTATTGTGTGTGTGTGTGTGTGTGTGTGTGTGTGTTTACAGCAATAATACTGCTAACTATTTGTAAAATAACATTGGCAGCTGCATTAATGGAACTCGCACAATGAAGCGATGTAAAAATAATTATTTTCCCTAAGCAGAATTTGGGTTGTGGACAGGGGTGTGTCTTCAGGAGGCGTGTCTTTGGGGTTTATAGGGGCGTGTCCTAAACTGTGGAGTGACTTATTGATGAATCAATGATTCTACACAAACAGAGCAAATGCATGTGCAGACATGTGAGTGTTTATATGTGACACACACACACACACACACACACACACACACTGCAGGCGTTTTCCACATCCCCACCTCAATCTCAGTGAGCGCTCCATACACAGTATTTCACACACCCACCTCACAGCAGCCATATTGATTCCATATGTCCTGCTTCTACAGGAAACACACACACAGCACAATAGACACAGAAAGATACAATTTCTTTCTGTGAATTTCTACATTTCGACAGAAAATGAGATAAAGAGAGATAAAGAAATGGAAGGAGATTCTGAGAAACAGACAGAATTATAAAGAAAGAAGAGGAGAGTGAGAGAAATGTGATGGGGAGACAGACAGAAAGAAAGGCAGAAAAATGATGGAGGGACAAAATGAGAGGATGAGATGGAGAGAGGGACAGAAATGAAAGAAAGAAAACAGAGTGAAACATGATGAATGGAAGGGATAGAAAAAGCCAATGAGACATATATGTAGAGAGAGAAGGAAAGGTAGAGAGAGTAAGAGATGCTGAAGAGGCAACGGGGAAGGTGAGAGACAGAGATGCTAAAGCAGAGCAATTCAGTGACAGAGAGTGAGACAGAGAGAGAGACAGGGAGGGAGGATGAAATTGAGGGGTCTTTTGTGTGTTTTATTATGATTGTCATGGTAACGGGGTGAAAAGTGGGGTCCAGCAGTGTTGGAGTCAATAGCTGTGTGTGTGTGTGTGTGTGTGTGTGTGTGTGTGTGTGTGTGTGTGTGTGTGTGTGTGTGTGTGTGTGTGTCACACTGTGTGGATTACGAGTGCGCCTCACTGCCTGCAGCTGAGACTGGATCAATACAAGCAGGAGGAGGACAGTGACACACACACACACACACACACACACACGCGCGCACTGTGCCATCACCCCAAAACCACACACACACATACAGAAGTTGCAGTGGCAGCTAATGTCGTCGCAAAAAACCATCCAATTCTAATCCAATTCTGATCAAGTATTGATTAAATTCTGATTCAATTCTCATTCAGCTCTTATCCAGCTCTGATCCAATATTCTTTTAATTCTGATTAAATACTGAACCAATTCTAATTCAGCACTGATTTGATTCTGACCCAACACTGGTCCAATACTGATCCAATTCTTACCCAGTTCTGATCTACTTCTGATCTAATATTGATCCAGTTCTCATACAATTCTTATCCAGTTCTTCTTTTCAAACACTAAAATCTGATAGATAGATAGAAGGATGGATGGATGGATGGATGAATGGATGGATCTTACCTGGTTCTTATTCTCAAACACTAAAATCTGACAGTTGGAAGGGGGGAGGGAGGGATGGATGGATTAATGGATCTTACCTGGTTTTTATTCTCCAATACTAAAATCTGATGGATAGATGATGGATGGACGGAGTCATGGATAGATGGATGTAACCTGTTCTTATTCTCCAATACTAAAATCTCATCGATAGATGGGTGGATGGAAGGAGTCATGGATAGATGAATGGAAGGATGGATGGATGGATCTTATCTGGTTCTTATTCTCAAACACTAAAATCTGATGGATGGAGGGATGAATAGATGGAGCGATGGATGGATACTCATTTCTGTGCTTGTAATCAGATCTTGGTGTTCAGTGGCAGCATCTGTGTGTGTTTCAGTGTATTGTTGTGATTTCATGTAGACACCTGCACATGAGTTAAACTTTCCCTCAGAACCACAATGATATTTGCAGGTGTGTGTGTGTGTGTGTGTGTGGAGCGCGGACAGACAGTTAGATTCAGGCCCACAGCAGAATTGATTGAAGGATTGATTTTAGCTTGTTTACAGTCCTAAAGATCAAATCATTCTCAAAATCGCCGTCTGGGGAAGCCAAGCCATCCGTACATATTCACATCCCATAATACTCTCATCTCCGAGACGCCAGAACACGTCAGAGGAAACGAGCTGGATAATATAAAGGAACAGCGCACAGGACTGTGGAAGTTATCGAGCAGAGAAGACCGTGCTGCGTTCACTCGCCCTCAGCACCCTAACGGTCTGCCCTCAGTGGTGCGTTCACAGGCTCGCCAATTTCACAGGCTTTCAACACAAACCATTCACTTTACATTCAAGTGGTTAAAGTTAGAACACTTCACTGTTGCTAGGCAACAGGATCCATGGACACCAAAAGAATCCTCGCTGTTACTGGAAATGAGGCTAATCGTTTAGCTAGCTAGCTATTGAGGGGAATCTTTAAATGACTTTGTATGGCCAAATTACACTCAGCATCAACTGCTAGTGACTTAAGAACAGGAACGGTCCACAAGGTAACGATAAACAGATAAAAAGTACACACTGCCATCCTGTTCTGTACATGTTACATAAAATCAGTAACAAAGTGCATGTGAGAGAATTCCCTGACTTAATGGATGAGATTTGTGGGGGTGTGTTTGTGTGTGTGTGTGTGTGTGTGTGTGTGTGTGTGTGTGTCCGTGTGTCCTGTCTGCATGACCATCTGTTGTAGCTTTGATCTGTGAAGTGGACAGAGTCGGTCTCACAACAGCAACTTCTTATAACACCCGGTCGCGGTCACACACACAATAATTAACACTGTGTGTGTGTGTGTGTAAGTGATAGTGAGAGAGATTTTCTTCATTTTCTGTCACAGTTGATTGATGCAATATAATTATTTTATGTATAAACTTGATTTTGTTATTGCTTTTATAAGGCCCAGGAAGAGAGAGAGACAGAGAGATGGATAGAATGAGAAACAGAGAGAGAAAGATGGACAGACAGACAGATATAATAAGAAACAGAGAGCGACAGACAGGATGAGAGAGGAGTCGAATGAGAGACTGAGAAAGACAGAATAAGAGAGAGACTATGTGAGACAGAATGAGAGAGAGAGAATGTGAGACACAATGAGAGAGAGAGAGAATGTGAGACACAATGAGAGAGAGAGAGAATGTGAGACAGAATGAGGGAGAGAGAATGTGAGACAGAATGAGAGAGAATGTGAGGCAGAATGTGAGGCAGAATGAGAGAGAGAGAATGTGAGACAGAATGAGAGAGAGAGAATGTGAGGCCGAATGAGAGAATGTGAGACAGAATGAGAGAGAGAGAGAATGTGAGGCAGAATGAGAGAGAGAGAATGTGAGGCAGAATGAGAGAGAGAATTTGAGGCAGAATGAGAGAGAGAGAATGTGAGGCAGAATGAGAGAGAGAGAGAATGTGAGAGAGAATGTGAGACAGAATGAGAGAGAGAATGTGAGACAGAATGGGGGAGAGAGAAAATGTGAGACAATGAGAGAGAGAATGTGAGACAGAATGAGAGCGAGAGAGAATGTGAGGCAGAATGAGAGAGAGAGAATGTGAGGCAGAATGAGAGAGAGAATGTGAGACAGAATTAGAGAGAAAATGTGAGGCAGAATGAGAGAGAGAATGTGAGACAGAATGAGAGAGAGAGAGAATGTGAGACACAATGAGAGAGAGAGAGAATGTGAGACAGAATGAGAGAGAGAGAATGTGAGAGAGAATGTGAGGCAGAATGAGAGAGAATGTGAGGCAGAATGAGAGAGAGAGAATGTGAGACAGAATGAGAGAGAGAGAATGTGAGGCCGAATGAGAGAATGTGAGACAGAATGAGAGAGAGAGAGAATGTGAGGCAGAATGAGAGAGAGAGAATGTGAGGCAGAATGAGAGAGAGAGAGAATGAGAGAGAGAATGTGAGAGAGAATGTGAGACAGAATGAGAGAGAGAAAATGTGAGACAATGAGAGAGAGAATGTGAGACAGAATGAGAGAGAGAGGAATGTGTAGACAATGAGAGAGAGAGAGAGAGAGAGAGAATGTGAGACAAAATGGGGAGAGAGAGAGAGAGAGATTTAAAGGGTTGAGCTAGAAGCTGATGTGAGTCTAATTGGGCCCCTCGAGTCTCGGCCACCAGCACACTGTCACACACACCGCCTCCAGCTTATCCTTTAAATCTTTAGCCGAGATTCTGATTCTCCTCTAAAGTCATCTCGTATACACACACACACACACACACACACACATACACACACACACAACTGACCTGAAAGATTTGTAGATTTGTTGCTTTCATCAGTTCGAGGTGAGGGTGCACAAACCTTCAGTCAGCTACACACCATAACAAGATTTGGTTAACATTAACTATGTTAGGTAGCTCAATGTTACTATGGCAACTACATCATCTTATTCTAATTGGACATAGACCTTTGTGACATCACTGACCTCCTCGAATCCAGTTTTATACTCAAGTACCGTCTTAAAAAATTACATCTTTAAAGCTAGCAACACACACACACACACACACACACACACACACACACACACACACACACACACATCCTCAATGTGTAGCGTACACATTTCCAGTGCAGCTCCCCAGGTAGCGTCACACCATTTCAGGTAAAAGCACCTTAAATGGCTTTTTCCTGCTTCACTGCTGGACACATTGATCCTGTTTATAGTAAAGAAAAGACCGGGTCTCTACACCCACATCCAAACCCCAGACACACACACACACACACACACACACACACACACACACACACACATTCTCATGGGGAAAAAACGTCATATAAAATCACAGTTTATTGATTTTTAAGCTGCGCAACACGTCTGTAATGACACGTCGCTCTGATGCGACAGCGCAATATCTTCTGCGGTTCACCCCCACACATTTCTGCGCCTCATTCAGTCGAAGCCCAAAACCAAGAAAACAAAAAAAATTAATTCCCCATTACCCCCCCGTCCCCCGTCCCCCGTCCCCCGTCCCCCCTGTGCGCCACATCATGAGCTTGAGATGATGGAGGTTTCATTTCATTTGGGCTTTAATTCTAAGAGATTACTTTTCCTTTCTCATCTCAGGCCGGCGCACGAGCCGGGCTAATCTCATCTCCCTCTGTTATGAGGGCGGTTCAGAGCGTTTTTGGGATGACAGGTAGGAAGGATTATTGCGTTACACACTCCGTGTTCATCGTCCTCCGAGTGGCACGCTGGGACTCGTTCTCGTCCCCTCCGACCCCGCCCGAGAGCTGAGACGACAAACGCGTCAGCGGCCGATCGCGTCAGAACGTCAAAATAAAATCTCGGGGTGGGGGTGTGTGAGAAAACATCGCAGCGTGTGACACCGCTGATTAGACCGGGTGTGTTTCTGATGAAGGTTGAAGTGCATGCACAGGGAGAACATGCAAACTCCACACACACAAGGGCACGGGAATCGAACACCTCTGACCCTGGAGGTGTGAGGCGAACATGCTAACCACTAAGCCACCATGCGCCCACGTCGGAAATCATGTATGGATAAACAAAAACACAACGACAACGCCTTGGTGCATGATGTCATATCCCGTTGCCGCCCGTATTCACAGCGGCCTCTGAAGAATCTCTGCATGCTGGAAGTCTAGTGTGACCGCCGCTTTAATCCGAACCTGTATATGGAGCTCTACAGTTGAGGCCTTTACCTCTTTATCCAACAAAGAACCTTTTGAGGAACCCTTCAGACATGCTGCTTGAGCAGTTACAGGAATATAACTTTAAAAAAATCTCATACTTCCAATAAAAAAAAATAAGTCGGCGTCATGGTATCAACCGAAAGCTAGTTCTGAAGTGAATTACGAGGGTTCAGGATTGAACTGTGTGTCGGGTGATGTTCATGCCCCGGAGCAGTAGACCTCTCCGAGTCAGACCACACCGGGAACCTGCAGCCCTCTGATAATACACGAATACATTTTAAACGCTCTCTCCCTCCGTCTCCTCGGCCGAATATAAACCGCTTCGGAAAAACACCTGCTACCCGGACAGGGCCGAGGCGTTAGCGCTTTACAGAAAGTCAATATGCTCAGAGGCAACGTAAAAAGGAGTTAAATTATTGAGAGAGAGAGAGAGAGGGGTGGGGTAGATTTCTGAGAGGAGAGAGAACGTAAAGCGGTTTAAATGAGAAAAGGTAAGGACAGGCGGACACGGCGGATTTTTCCGACACGCTGTGTATCGGGATTTTTAAATATTTTTCAGTACGTGTCACTCTGGATTATAAATCAACCCTGGACTGTTTTATTTCCCAGGATGGAACACAAGTCCGGCAGGGAAGCCAAGAACGATTTTCCTTTTTTTCTTTTCTTTTTATTTTGGATTTTCCTCCATCCAACTAGACCCCTCCCCCTGCCGCCCCCGCCAAATATGATCAGCTCTCCCCTATCAACCAGGGCGGGTTAAGACTAACATGCTTCTTCTGAGACACGTAAAGACAACTACCATATCTTTGGTAGTAACACACTCTGAAGAAGAGCACTATCAGCCCTCTTCCTCGTACATGAACTCACAGACACCCATGATTGGCTAGTCCCGCTGTGATTGACAGGGGAGAGGGAGTATGCCCCTCCCACCCAGAGAGCACTGCCAATTTTGCTCCCTTGGGCCACGGATGGAAGTGGCGTCGTCGGGATTCGAACTCGTCACTAGTTTGGTTCGTTTGTTTGTTTGTTTGTTTGTTTGTTGTGCACTTCCAGTGACAAAGTTAAGAAAAGAACGCATTGAATAATACTGAAAAGTTCCTCCACTTTGATTTTTAAACAGCTAAAAGAGAAAAATGAGCGACTGCTGTTTGTTTTCTTTCGGTTCACACTGCTAAGGTAAATTGGCAGATTTGCAGGGTTGAAGGTCACCAGTTCACCCAGATGAACCGCTTTTACTTTGGAGGATTTTTATTCCTTTTAGTGGAATGGATTTGGTGCATTATGTGTATAAGGAATGAAGCACTACATGATGTGCTGTCATAAGAAAATAATGTACGACACATTGTATGACACATTTTATCCATTTTTAGTCGTTCCCTCACCTGCCTTTTTTCCTCACCTGAGCTTCATAAGACATTAAAAGGCTTGGCGACTGTAACGACTCTTCACATGACCTTACCGTAACTCCTGGTGTAGCAGGGCTACCGTAAACACACGAACACACAGCCGTGTTATAATTAACGTCTTGTACAATCACAACGTATACATCGTTTATAAACTGTACAATGCGGCAGCATGTGCTGTAGATCACAAAAAACATTACTTATATTTCATTACTTATAAGCTTCGACATCGGTACTGAATATCAGTAATGAATGTACTGTACACTCAGTTCAAGGTCACTCAAGAGTGTGTGTGCGTGATGCTCGTTTGTATCTACCATGCTTATTGGAGTACTTTGTTTGCTTACTGTGTTTGTTTATTTCCTTTTTTTTAAGATCTGTTTACTCTCGATTCTGTTACTGACACACACACAATGCGCGCGTGCACACACACACACACACACACACACACACACACAGGTGAGGATACAAGGCAGAAAACGAAGAGCATCTTCGTCTCTTATTGATCTCAGCCACGAAGCTGTCAACAAGTCTTGAAACTGAGAAACGTGCGCGTGTGTGTGTATAAGTGAGCAAACCTCTCTCACATGTCCAGGTGTGTTAATTGATCTACTTGCTGCTAGGATTAGAACATTTTGTGATTGTTTACATTCACAGCTCATTTGAAATGATGTCATATTTCAACCACTAAACACGATAAACCATCAAAACATTTCCTTTAAGGATTTTTCTTTATTAATCTTTACATAAGAATGCAATAACTGATTTTGTGTTTGAGGGATAAGTGCCTCAACCGTATTCGTCTCTTTCCTTTGAATAAGGTCAAATTCTGTTTCCAGAAGAAAGGTAATTGGTTGAGACCGTCTATGTCCCGCCCCCAAAGTCTCAAAATTTAACTCGAGCAGAGTTTATCCTTGTGCCCTCTCTATGCTTCTTTTTAAAGAATTCACTCGAGCACGTACGTTCTTTATGCATGTTTTGGAGATTTTATTTGCATCAGGTGGTGGTGTTATTTTATTTATTTTTATTTTTTTTATATAATGCGATATCCCAAAATGTGCATAAAAATACATGGATGGAAACATGGCTATTTTCAGTATCATGTATCACTCTGCCATGTTTGAAAAGTAATAGCATCCCTTTTATTATTTGCAGTTGTGCTTTCTGTTCCTCACGCTACAACAACGCTGCACCAAGAACGTTGCAGTTTTCTAGTCATTGACGGGGATGCAATTGATTTCCGGAAAATTCTATTTACACTGGCTATTTATCCAGTGAAGTTCATAATGGTAAAAAACTCTTCATCTGAAAAAATGGCATCATGTTTTAAAATGTAGGACATCGAAACTAAACATTCAGTTCTGTTGCAAAACGTCTATCGGGGGTACATACTTATGGACAGGACGTTCCGGTAGCTATAGTCGTGTGCATTATAGAATCAAATTGTTTATGTATGTATTTATTTATCCATAGGATTTTCCTCATTAGTGTGCAAATTAAGCGGAAAGGAGTTGGAGTTGTCTGTAAAAGTGTTTTATTCTCTCCTCAGCATATCCACGGTCATAAAGGCCCCATCACGGCCGTGTCCTTCGCTCCAGACGGACGCTACCTGGCCACATACTCCAACGCAGACAGCCACATCTCCTTCTGGCAGGTAAGGAGATGCTGAGCAGGACAGACGCACACACACACACACACACACACATACACACACACCCTGACTGACTGACTGACTGAACATCTGGATAAGGACACACACCGCTCCAGTCAGGTCAGTGATAACATACAGGTGTATCATTACTGACCCTTTCTACATCATCCATCCATAGGACCAGCATTGAGCAGGTTACACTGACGTGTGTGTGTGTGTGTGTGTGTTGGCGCTCTTGTGTTTCCAGGCGTCGAGCTCTGTCTCCTTCTCCCTCTCTGTGTGAAGGCGACAGATCGTCTGCACTGTGCATCTGTCTGGTGTGTGTGTGTGTGTGTGTGTGTGTGTGTGTGTGTGGTCACTGTATGTCTTTGCTTCTAAGTGTTTTGCATGTGTTTGCAGACTAACTGACTCTGGCCTGACAAACTCTCTCTCTCTCTCTCTCTCTCTGTGTGTCTGTCTGTGTGTGTGTGTGTGTGTGTGTGTGTGTGTGTGTGTGTGTGTGTGTGTGTGTGTGTGTGTGTGTGTGTGTGTGTGTGTGTGTTTTCTGCTTTTTTGATCTGAACCTGCTCATGTTCAGATCAATGGCTCTTATTGTCTCCTCTGGGTTTAGAATTGTGCATCTTCTTGACCCAAACATAATTTTTGTATAATTATTTTTTATGTTATTCCTTATTTATTTGTTTGTTTATATATTTATTCACGTACTGACTCACTTGCCAACTTATTGACTTAATTACTGGCTAACCTACTTACTGACTCACTTACTAACCCACTTACTGACTCACTTACTGACCCACTTATTGACTTAATTACTGACTCACTTACTGACTTAATTATTGACTTAATGACTTACTGGCTCACCTGCTTACTGACATATCTACTGATTGACATACTGACTTAATTAGTGACTCACCTACTTTCTGACTCATTTATTGACCCACTTACTGACTTAATTACTGACTCACGTACTGACCCACTTATGAAATTAATTATTGACTCACTTACTGACTCACCTGCTTACTGACATACTGACTTAATTACTGACTCGCTTACTGAACCACTTTCTGACTCACTGACTTAATTATTGACTTAGTGACTTACTAACTCACTGAATTAATTACTGAATCACCTATTTACTGACTTATCTACTGACTCACTTACTGACATGCTGACTTAATTACTGACTCACCAACTTACTGACTTAGTTACTAACTTACTGACTCACTTACAGACTTAGTGATTTACTTTCTGATTGTCATCTGTTAGTTATTCATTACCCTGATCCTGAGCTTTTCAGCTCTTAGCATATGGCGGTATTCCAGACACAAAGATTTTGCACACCTCACTAAACTCAATAAAAGGCTTAACCTACTCTTTGGGTGTGTGTGTGTGTGTTTTCTCCAGATGAACACATCACTCTTGGGCAGTATAGGAATGCTAAACTCCGCCCCCCAGCTTCGCTGCATTAAGACCTACCAGGTGCCCCCGGTGCTGCCGGCGTCTCCCGGCTCTCAGAACTCGCTCAAACTGGCTCGCCTCATCTGGACCTCCAACCGCAACGTTATCCTGATGGCCCACGACGGCAAAGAGCACCGCTTCATGGTGTGAGGAAACTCACTCCAGCACCAAGCTCAGGCTCTCGTTGAGAACTTCAGAACTATGTACCTCCGAGCAGAAAGGAACCCAGGCCACGTCCTGGAGGAGACGCTTTATTCGACACTTTGTGTGTTTACATCTCTGTTTTTTTCCATTCCACTTTTTATTTAAACCACTCTTTATATGTATTTGTGTGACTGGTAGTTTGAATGAGGATGAAGGATTTCGAACAATCGCCGTTGTCGTCTCAAGTTGTGAGGGGGTCAAAGGTCAACAGGGGACTTTTTAAGATATGAAGGGATTTGATGGGAGTTTTAATTTCATTTGCACATAGCAAAAGAGAACCAGATGTGTTTCTGGCACATAACCTGATCTCCCTGGGGCCCCTGTGCTCCTCCTTCTGCCTAACCCTAGTAACCCTGTGATCTGTGTGTGATCTCCGAAATTGTTCCTGCATGAGGTACTGAAACTTTTTTCACATTTCAACCAGACCAAAATGGACCAGAGCCACTTCCTGCATTGGTGTAGTTTTAAAAAATATCGGGATACTTCCTACTTCATTTTTGCCATACTGCTACTGCAACATTAGTGGTAATGGGAACTTACTTGTTTTGTGGATGTTCCACAACATTAAACGTAAATATAAACAGATAAAATGTACATCATTCATTAATAAATTAGAAATCGTAATCGTTGGCAAATGGCTGTAGTAACTCTAGTAAAACTACTTCCTCTTTGGCCCTAGACAATTAATATAGCCACTTCATACTTTGGGGTAGTCGATAGTCTTGGTCACTTCATACTTTAGTATAGTCGACTACTTCAGGCTTTTGGCATAGTCGACAGATCTGACCACTTCCTGTTTTGGTGTAGTCGACAGGTATGGCCACTTCCTGCTTTTGCATAGGCGACAGATCTGGCCACTTCCTGCTTTTGGTGTAGTCGACAGATCTGACCACTCCCTGTTTTGGCGTAGTCGACAGATTTGTCCACTCCCTGTTTGTTGGCAAACCCAACCCCCTCGATTTACCTTTATAAATAAACCCCGCCCCTTTCCATGCCATGTAGAAGTGGCCTTGAGTCCTGGTCTGACTTATCACTGAAAGTGTGTAGCGTATGAACATAATCATATCACATGTTGTTGATTCATGCATATCGCATCACCGGGAAGACGCCTGAACGTAACGTGTTGTGTTTTTCGTTAAAAAAAAGTTTAAAAGAAGTGTTTTATTATTTTTGTTTTGTTTCGTCTCGTCTGGCCGTGAGTCGTTATTGTGGAATATTTGCTAACGTGTTGTTGAGACGCTGTATTGCTATTTATCACAGTAGCTTTTCTTATCTGGGCTTTCTAGTTAGTGTGTGTTGCTGATGCTGACACACACACACACACACGCACACACACACACACACACACACCGCACACACACACTTGTATACTGTGTGCTGTAGATATTAACTCAGAATAAACGGAGGTACAAAAGAACTATTTTCGACAAATTTTGTGTGTGTAATTGCAGGGAGAAAGTGTGTGTGTGTGTGTGTGTGTGTGTGTGTGTGCGCGTGTGTGTGCGTGTGTGTGTGTGTGTGTGTGTGCGTGTGTGTGTGTGTGTGTGTGTGTTGATTGAATGATGAAGGTAGTTGTGTTCCATTCTGAAGGCAGAAATCATAAGATCTGATTATCCCTGTTGGGTTTTTAACAAAAAAACAGCTCTGCATTTGGATGCCAAACTTTTCCATTTTAGCACGTACATTTTGTTTATTTACAAACTTTTGCAAGTTTATCGACTTTGACCCGAGGATGAACTCTGAAACCGCAGTTCAATTTCAACCTGACTAGATAACGGTTTTCTCAAAAAATGTGACTATCTTGCTAATTAAAGCTAACTAACAAGCTGCGTGGGTTATGTAATCTACGTAAGATACAGAGTGATGTTTTATTGCAGACAGAAATGGAACGTTGTAAAATAATGATTTGGTCGTGAGTTACGAGCACGTCTCTCGCGCTCTCTCTTTCTGTCTCTCGCGCTCTCTCTGTCTCTCGCGCTCTCTCTGTCTCTCGTGCTCTCTCTGTCTCTCTCGGTCTCTCGCGCTCTCTCTTTCTGTCTCTTGTGCTCTCTCTGTCTCTCTCGGTCTCTCGCTCTCTCTTTCTGTCTCTCGTGCTCTCTCTGTCTCTCTCGGTCTCTCGCACTCTCTCTTTCTGTCTCGTGCTCGCTCTCTCTGTCTCTCGCGCTCTCTTTCTGTCTCTCGCGCTCTCTTTCTGTCTCTCGCGCTCTCTCCGTCTCTTGCGCTCTCTCCGTCTCTCGCGCTCTCTTTCTGTCTCTCACGCTCTGTCTCTCGCGCTCTCTCTTTCTGTCTCTCTCTCTCTGTCTCTCTCCATCTCTGTCTCCTTCTACTCCTTTACTCCAGCCTTTTAACACACTCCCACATTCATGAGACTGTTTTCTACACCTGTCTACATATTTTAAAAAAATGAGAGGGAGAGAAAGAGAGAGAAGGATATGCGGGAAATGTACTTCAGATGGAGAGCATCTTTTAATCCTCCGGTTCTGCATTTCAGGCCTGTGTGCGCGTGTGTGTGTGTGTGTGTGTGTGTGTGTGTGTGTGTGTGTGTGAAGGACTCGACTCTAAAACCGTCAACTGTCACAACAGTGCACGACATCTCAATTTCTGTTTGGGAGATAAACGGGTAAATGGAGAGACAACAGTAGAAACAAAGATGTTCCGCTTAAATGGACGTCCAAAAAGTCTGTTCTTCTCTGTGTGTCCTTTAGTTATTCGCTTCTGCATTCTTTAGCTGTGTGTATACAGTATAGACATGATGGATGTACACACACACACACACACACACACAATCTGTCTTTCTCTTTCTTCTGTGACTTTTGAGATACATTTGAGAATTTCAGCATCATCTTGTGTGTGTGAGAGAGAGAGAGAGAGATTCTGCTAACATTTACTGAATATATCGAACCGTACTATAAAGCTGTGTTTGAAGACGATGCTGTTGGTTGTGTACAACTCTGTGTCAATAAAATGAAAGATATCTGACATGAGTATGAAGGTGACTCCACACACACACACACACACACATACACACACACACACACACACACGTACAGAAAGCACAGACAGAGCAGAGACATGCACAGACATTCAATATCGAAGCCGTCTGGCGTGAAGATGATGTCAGAACGAGTGCACGGTTGGAATTCAAATGCACACGTATCTCTTCTATAAATGAGAAATATTTACACGGATCTTTAAAATCGTACAAACAGGATTCAAACGAAATATTTAAGTGCGAAAGTTTGCACACCCACAGGACAAAATGAAAGATAATGATGTTGAGTTTCTGACATGTTCCTCCGGTATCGAGTGTAAGTAACAGAAATAGTGAGATCTTCGTACTCGAATAATATTTTATTATTCATAAAAGCTGTTCTTGGGAAAATACCTTTTTATCCGTTTATAGTTACGTCCATGAAACAAATCGGTTCCTGCTCTTACTTCACTCGACAGCCGACGAAACCTGACTGGAAACCGGCATCAGCTATTTTTTCATTTATTAAAGAATGACACACACTTTTTTATCTTTTTATGGTTACATTTCATGTTGCTACTTCATACTCTCAGCTATAATCAGTCGCTCCTTCACCAGCCTCCCCTTTTTCCACCCCGCTATCTAAAAATAAATACATTTTAATTTAATAAATATATAATAATAATAATAATAATAAGCTTGTTTGTCCAGAGGCGCTGAAACCGGAGACTCCTTCTGAACAGAAAACTTCAACACTCGTACACACGTCTTCATATAGATGAATCAACTCCTTCTGACCAATCAGATTCGAGAATTTAAGATATTACATGATAAATATGATTTGAAATAAAACCATGTTTCCGTTGTGTCCGTTAGAGAAAGCGAGGCACGGTTATTTTCAGCGCTGATGGATTTTAGCACATTTTTGACAGACCAGAAGTCAGACCGTCTGAGGGCTGAGACGCATCGGTTGAACACGTGTTTCGGTGCTTCAAAGAAGCCGCTGAAGGTTAAAGTTCAAAAAATGCAGACAAGACCGAAAAAACTCCGTCCGCTAATCGAAGCCGCCGCCTAACGACCTCTCTCTCCTCTCCTCTCTCCTCTCTAATGAGTCTCTCCCCTCTCTCCTCTCTTTCTCCTCTGTCTCCTCTCTGATGAGTCTCTCTCCTCTCTCTCCTGTCTCCTCTCTTTCCTCTCTGATGAGTCTCTCATCTCTCTCCTCTGTCTCCTCTCTGATGAGTCTCTCTCCTCTCTCCTCTCTCCTCTCTTTCCTCTCTGATGAGTCTCTCATCTTTCTCCTCTTCTCTCTGATGAGTCTCTCTCCTCTCCACTCTTTCCTCTCTGATGAGTCTCTCTCCTCTCTCTCCTCTCTGATGAGTCTCTCTCCTCTGTCTCCTCTCTGATGAGTCTCTCCTCTCTCTCCTGTCTCCTCTCTTTCCTCTCTGATGAGTCTCTCATCTCTCTCCTCTGTCTCCTCTCTGATGAGTCTCTCTCCTCTCTCCTCTCTTTCCTCTCTGATGAGTCTCTCATCTTTCTCCTCTTCTCTCTGATGAGTCTCTCTCCCCTCTTTCCTCTCTGATGAGTCTCTCTCCTCTCTCTCCTCTCTCTCCTCTCTGATGAGTCTCTCTCCTCTCTCTCCTCTCTGATGAGTCTCTCTCCTCTCCTCTCTTTCCTCTCTGATGAGTCTCTCTCTCTCTCTCCTCTCTCTCCTCTCTGATGAGTCTCTCTCCTCTCTCTCCTCTCTGATGAGTCTCTCTCCTCTCCCCTCTTTCCTCTCTGATGAGTCTCTCTCCTCTCTCTCTCCTCTCTGATGTGTCTCTCTCCTCTCTCTCCTCTCTCCTCTCTGATGAGTCTCTCCTCTCTCTCCTCTGTCTCTCTCCTCTCTGATGAGTCTCTCTCCTCTCTGTCCTCTGTGCCTCTCTCCTTTCCCTCCCTCTTCTCTCTCTTCTCTCTTCTCTCTCCTCTCTGATGAGTCTCTCTCCGGTCAGTCATCTCTCTCCTCTCTGATGAGTCTCTCTCCTCTCTCACCTCTCTCTCTTCTCTCATGTCTGATCAGTCTCTCCTCTCCTCCTTTCCTCTCTGATGAGTCTCTCTCATCTCTCTCCTCTCTGATGAGTCTCCTCTCTCTCCTCTCATTCCTCTTGATGAGTCACTCTCCTCTCTCTGTCCTCTCTGATGAGTCTCTCTCCTCTCTCTCCTCTGATGAGTCTCTCCCTCTCTCCTCTCCTCTCTCTTTCCTCTCTGATGAGTCACCTCTCTCTCCCTCTGATGAGTCTCTCTCTCTCTGTCCTGATGAGTCTCTCTCTCCTCTCCTCTCCTCTTCCTCTCTGATGAGTCTCTCCTCTCTCCTCTCTGATGAGTCTCTCTCCTCTCTCTGTCCTCTCTGATGAGTCTCTCTCCTCTCTCTCCTCTCTGATGAGTCTCTCTCCTCTCTCTCCTCTCCTCTCTGATGAGTCTCTCTCCTCTCTCTCTCCTCTCTCTTTTCTCTCCTCTCTCTCTCCACTCTCTTTCCTCTCTGACGAGTCTCTTTCCTCTCTGTCTCTCCTCGCTCTCTTCTCTCTCCTCTTGATGAATCTCTCTCCCCTCTTTCTCCTCTATCTCCTCTCTGATGAGGCTCTCTCCTCTCCTCTCTCTCTCTCCTCTCTGATGAGTCTCTCTCCTCTCCTCTCTCTCTCCTCTCCTTCCTCTCTCTCTCCTCTCTCTCCTCTCTCTCTTCTCTCTCTCTCTCTCTAATGAGTCTCTCTCTCTCTCTCCTCTCTGATGAGTCCCTCTCCCTCTCTCCTCTCTCTCTCCTCTCTGATGAGTCCCTCTCCTCTCTCCTCTCTGATGAGTCTCTTCTCTCCTCTCTCTCTCCTCTCTCTCTCCTCTCTGATGAGTCTCTCTCCTCTCATCTCCTCTTTCTCCTCTCCTCTCTCTCCTCTCTGATGAGTCTCTCTCCTCTCTGATGAGTCTCTGTACTCTCTCTCCTCTCTCCTCTGATGAGTCTTCCTCCTCTCTTCTCTCTCTCTTCTCCTCTCTGATGAGTCCTCTCCTCTCTTTCTTCTCTCTCTACCGCTCCTCTCTCTCCTCTCTCTCCTCTCCTCTCCCTCTGAGTCTCTCCCCTCTTCTCCTCTCTGATGAGTCCCTCTCCTCTCTCTCCTCTCCTCTCTCCTCTCTGATGAGTCTCTCTCCTCTCCTCTCTCTCTCCTCTCTCTTCCTCTCCTCCTCTCTCTAACCTCTGTCTCCTTTCTCTCCTCTCTCTCTCCTCTCTCTCCTCTCTCCTCTCCTCTCTCTCTCCTCTCTCTCCTCTCTCATGAGTCTCTCTCCTCTCTCTCTCCTCTCTGATGAGTCCCTCTCCTCTCTCTCCTCTCTAATGAGTCTCTCTCCTCTCTCTCTCCTCTCTGATGAGTCCCTCTCCTCTCTCCTCTCTGATGAGTCTCTTCTCTCCTCTCTCTCTCTCCTCTCTGATGAGTCTCTCTCCTCTCATCTCCTCTTTCTCCTTCTCTCTACTCTCTGATGAGTCTCTGCACTCTCCTCTCCTCTCTCCTCTCTCTCCTCTCTGATGAGTCTCTCTCTCTCCTCTCTCCTCTCTCTCCTCTCTGATGAGTCTCTCTCCTCTCTTTCTTCTCTCTCTCATCGCTCCTCTCTCTCCTCTCCTCTCTCTCTCCTCTCTCCATGAGTCTCTCTTTTCTCCTCTCTTGATGAGTCCTTCTCCTCTCTCTCCTCTCTGATGAGTCTCCTCCTCTTCTCTCCCTCTCCTCTCTCTTTTTCTCCTCTCTCTCCTGTGTTATGAGTCTCTCTTTCTCTTCCTCTCTCTCTCTCCTCTGATGAGTCTCCTCCCTCCCCCACTCTCTCCACTTCTCTCTCTCTCTTGTCTTCTCCTCTCTCTCCTCTCTGATGAGTCTCTCTCCTCTCCTCACTCTCTCACCTCTCTCCTCTCTCACCTCTCTCCTCTCTCTCCTCTCTGATGAGTCTCTCTCCTCTTCTCTCTCTCCTCTCTGATGAGTCTCTCTCCTCTCCTCTCTCTCCTCTCTGATGAGTCTCTGTGGTTTAATTAAAGCTAACTGATCAGACATCAAAACCACACTTCATCATCATCATCATGATCACCTGCACTAGCGTGATGGGACTGAGTGCTAATCTCCGGTCACCTCGTCGATAATGTAACGTGTTATTACTCATTAATGAGCGTGTCGTGTGTCGTCCCCCCATTTAATTAAAATACAAGTGTGTATGAATATTAACGAGCTCGGAAATTAAATCAGACGTGGATTCTTAGGAAATTACCTTATAGCTAACTCCAAATCATCACTGCACATGTTTTTGACGTAGTGCATGTGTTTTTATTTTCCCACGTGTAATAATAATTTTTTTTTTTATTAATTTAGTTCCACGTGATTTTTTTTCCCCAACAGGGTTCAGATTTCACTTTTTTTCGCATTTATTTGTACGTGCTTCAATTAGTACTATAAGTATTTTTTCTCCTAATTGTTATATATATACTTATATTTATTTCTACCCTTTTTATGTACAAACTGCTCATTTATTTTCATTATTTTTTTTTCACATTTCAAATGTTTACATTTTTTATTTACTTGTTTTTTTTTTATATCATTTATTTCCCTGTGTGATATTATTCTTTAACACAATTCATTGATTTTTTTTACATGTAAATTATTTTTACATGTCAAATAACTTATGTCATTTGGTTTTATTTATCACATATTGCTGACGTGATGTGTTTATCTGAGTTCAGTTTCAGGGCATAACTTCAGGAAATACAGCTTCACGTGTGAAAAACATAAAAATACAAACGTATGGGAATACATTTGTCCAACACAGATTTATTAAGTGAACAAGAAGTCCAGCGTGATGTTACTTAATTAGTAATAATCAACCCCAACTGTTTTTTTAACCGACCAAAGACACCACCTTTTATTTCTATTGGCTTACGGTTCAAAAAGGTTCATGAATTCATAGGTCAAAGTTCACCTAGATGAAGTCAGTACTCATTATTTGATGAAGTCAATTTTTTGAGATAAACACCTGTTTTGGAGATTCTTAGAATGAAAAAGTCTCTGAAACATGAAGCGCTTTTATCGAGGGTTCTATGAATATGCAAATTTAAATACTCCAATCCTACACAAGCTCCACCCCCTTCTAGCTAGACTCAGAGAGAGAGAGAGAGAGGGAGGGAGGGCAGAGACGGAGACACCATATTTGCCGAAGAAAAGACATGACACTAATATGGAGTGGAAGCCGACCTGTTCAGGATGCCCTCTGACCTTTCATTCGCTCATCCCAGGCCAAAAAATCAATAAGAGTCAGAAGCTGGCTTATTTCCTCATCCTAACTAGAGCACCGAGCACCGACCCCAGCACTCTAACAAAGGACATGGTGCAGGAGTGTGTGTGTGTGTGTGTGGGAGAACCTCAGCTATCTGAAGGTGACGGGTTGTATAATGGGCTGGACAGAAGAACGCTCGATCCACATAAATACCAAAAGGTCACCTACAGAGTCACTGAATATCAAACTCACAACAACAAGGAGCCGAGAGTGAGACATTAACTAACACACACAGACACACACAGGTTGAAAAACGTGTATTTTGAAATGATGAAATGTTTGTTCTTTGCGACTTTGCTGCGGCTTTTATTCAAAAATTTGCGGTGGAGTTTGCGGAGATTTTTTCTGCGCTTTTTTGTGGAAAACTGCTTGAATCACAATCACATAAAATTGTTCCGCATGCTCTTTCGCAGTGATGTTTGTCGGTAAACGAGACCTTTTAGCTGTACTCGTGTTCGACGCAGATGACTTGAAGAGATCTTTAGCTGAACGCGCATTACGTTGTGATGATGTCACGTGACGCATCTCGGCCTGAATCTGCGTAAAAATCTGTGGCCATTTTGAAAAATTGCAAGCTCCTCTGAATATTGCAGCGTTTACGTTCATTTCTACGATTGTAAAATTGTTAATTCCTTTAGGGACTGATCGACAATGAATAATTCCAGTGATTATAAGTAATGGCACCATGTTAATTGTTAGGAATACTGGTTATTCATTCAACCAATGAATTACATTGAAATAATGAATTATGTAATTACAAATTTATTCGATTAATGTTTTGTTAGTCAGTAAGTTGCCATATTTTGAGAATAATGCTATCAATAGAAAATGTTGTGATTAAAAAGGTTTAATAATTTGTTGCTCATAAATGTAGAGGTGAATCATCTCACTCACAAGCTGATGTTTTTGTTTGTGTTTAGTTGGTTGGTTGGTTTAAATTAATCTTTATCAAGAGATGAGTTATTTCTGTTTTGTTTTATAATATTTAGTAGTATTTTAGAATGATTAATTTTTGATTGGTTAATTGGTTGGCTAGTTGATTGGTTGGTTGATTTGATTGATTGATTGGTTGATTGGTTGGCTAGTTGATTTATTGGTTGTTTGATTAATTGGTTGGTTAGTTGATTGGTTGGTTAGTTGATTTGTTTGATTGGTTGGTTAGTTGATTGGTTAGTTGATTTGTTTGATTGGTTGGTTAGTTGATTGGTTGGTTGATTGGTTTGTTAGTTGATTGGTTGGTTGATGGGTTGGTTGGTTGATTGGTTGGTTGATCAGTTGATTGGTTGGTTGATTGATTGGTTGGTTTGTTAATTGATTGGTTGGTTGATTGGTTGATTTGTTAATTGGTTGGTTGGTTGGTTGATTGATTGGTTGGTTTGTTAATTGATTGGTTGGTTGGGTGATTCATTTTGTTTGTTTGAATTGCCAACAGCAACAAAAAAAAAACTAGTTTTGGTTCTGGATGTCAGTATTGGATCAGTATCACTCACTCTAATATTGGCGATACTGGTAACGTGTTCAAAATAAAAAGTCACGATTTATGCACCCCTAATAGCTTTTAATCAGGATTTAATAACTGATCTGAGCTGCAAAGCATTACTTATTCTTCAGAACACCATTTCAGAGTTTAGAGAAGATGTAAGAAAAAGTAATTTTTCTACCTCCTGAGCTGCGAGTGATCTTCAGGGAGTTCAGTGAAACACACCAGCACTAAAGCAATTCAGAATTCAAATGGAACTTTTAATATGCAGTTAGTTCTCAAAACTTGGTGAAAAAATATTTCAAGTGAACTGCCTCTTTGTGTCATTACTATTTAATACGACAGTGCTTTAAAATTAGTGTATTTGGATTGAAAGGGGCTAGTTAGAAGTTTTTGTTGGTTTTCTCTTTTTCTTTTTTTCACAACTCTGTGTCTTTTGTTTTGTAAAAGAAAGTCACGTCTACAGCAACAAAAAGAGCTCCGTTCCCAAAACACACCGATTGAAGCTCTGAAGCGGTTTGATCGAGTGTTTTGTCCATTCTCTATGGGAATGTGGCTTTCTCCTCGTCTGTCAATTAGCCCGAAGAGAAGGCGTCCATTTAACTTTCCCTCACTACCTGTTGGTCTTTATTGATCCGCTCCAAATGAATTGTAACTGTGTTAATCTATAGGGCGCTGAGTCCTCTCGGTTTAGAGACCACGGTGAGTCAGGACTGCCCAGGGACCGCTGTATCGCCCGATTACAACACCGCCCACAATCAATGCTTTCACAGTGCAGGAGGACGGAAAGGAAGGGGAAGCACGGAAAGATGCGGGGAAGGGAGAGAAGAATGACCCACAGAACAGAAGGAGGAAAAGAGATGGAATGATGGATGAGAACGGGGACATTGGAAGCTGACAGAGAGCCATCCCAGTCCAGCCAGGAGCTTTAAAGCTACCGCACAATCAAAAATGTACAGCGGCTGTTGATCATATCTCAAGGTAACGATGACCTCTGACCCCTGACCTGCGATCATTTATCACAGCCAGCCTTGCCTTGCCCCCTCTTCTCCGAAGAGTGCTTTACAGTCCGCAAACATTAGTTATTGATTTTATCGACTGGAAGCCTGCAATTTGCAGCAGAGTGTTGAGTATATCCTCCTCAGCGTTCCCTCGCTCCTCTCCTCCGCTTCATCTCTTCCTCATTTTCTTTTCTGTTTCCCTTCTGGCATAGCTCTGTCATTTGTCAAAGGTTTGGAGGAGAAGAAAATGGCAGAGGTTGGGATGTTGGTGGAGCGCTGTTACATGTTTCAGCCAGAGGTGGTGCTCACACTACCATCGTCATCTTTAAATATATATGTTTTCAAATAATACTTCCCTTACTTCCATTTTTTTCTCATTTCTTTGTTTATTTTCATTTTTGTTAATACATTACTTTTCAGATCTTTTTTTCACATCTAAATTGGATTTTAAATCTGATTTCAGCTCGTGTTAGTTGCTAAGCAATCGAGTTAGCTAGGTAGATAAAGTGGTACAATTAGTGAAAATAAAACATTTAAATGAACCTCATTTGAGGCAATGTGAAGTATAATACTATACTATTCTAATATTCATAATAATATTTCTGATCAATTTTAAGGAAATTCACAAAGCAAAGAGAAAGAAAAGTCAAGGGAGAAGATATTTCTGGGAAATGTATTTTGATATATTTTTTGATTTTAATTCATTTGAATTTATATTAATATTTTCCTTCAGTTTAAGAATCCGATTGATTTAAACGAAGCTAGCAGCAGAATCAGGTGTGCAATAACTCAAACTACTTTTGACAGCTTGATGAAAGAAAGAAAGAAAGAAAGAAAGAAAGAAAGAAAGAAAGAAAAATGCATATTAAAATTAGGCTTAGTATGTAAGCATCTATTTTCTCTAAATAGAAATAGAAATATACATGCAGATTTTTATTTTATTTTTTTACTGTCAGCACATCTGGGCATCATTACAGCTGTAGTGAAGATTATGTCTCAATCCACTCTGGTAAAACTTCGTGATTCTCTGCTGTATATAGCCTATTACGCTGTAGTGAAGGACGCCGCAGTAGTAAAATACAGGCGTGGGCATGGGCGTGTCCAGATGCCGGTGACGGACCCGGGCTTTGCTTCTTTGCTGTGATTGTTGGTGATTTTGTTGGCGAAGCCGCAGGGGGGCTGCAGGACTGGCAGATGTCGAGCCACGTTTTAAGACCTCCACTAATCCTATTTGGGCAATGAAAGGCCCTTTTGCGCCCAGAAAAGCAGTAAAAGTCACTCCAGAATGACAGCTTGGGCCATTTAAGACTTCTGTTCCTAACACTTGACCAGTGGTTAAAAGCACTTCGTCTCTTTTCTGTAACTGACTCCAAAAAACGAGCGCGTGGGCCGATATTTCATATTTACAATGTCTTAGACCACCAAAGCAGTGTGGAGGCACTTCATAAATCACGGGCCTTCTCATGAATCATGTTCAAAGTGCAAATAAAAGAAAAATTATGCAACATAGATACTACTACTACTACTAATAATAATAATAATTTTAAAAACTGTGATGCAAATTAGGTTTACGTTAATGGTTAAATCATATGTTTAATAATCTGCAAGGCTTTCATGATTATGTTATGACATTAATATGTCTTCTGTTTTGCAAAATACTTTATATATAAATATATATATATATATATATATAAAGTTTCCAGCCTGGGAATAGTCTTCACATGCTGAAATATATATTTTTTTGACCTTTTCATCTATATTAAATTCTGAAATTTATGAAAAGGTTTTGAGAGAATTGAGAGAACAAACACACTGACCTTTAAACAGTCCACAGCTTGAGGATGATCCAGAGCTCCCTTAGAATAAAAAGAAAAGAAAGCGATTAATTCCCTGAAAGTAAATTTCCTGCAGTTGATTAAAACGGGTTCGGGTTCTGCATCGGAGCCCGAGTTGTTTATTGTCTTTCCTGCGAGGATTTCTCAGCACTGCTCTGTCATCTCTCACTCTCGTCTGTGACTCAGCATGTAACACTCATTAGAGAAGTTTGTGTTGGTGTGTGTGAGATTAATAACACAACACATGACAGAGAGCTCATTACACATGTGCCACTCCCTCCTGGGATTTATGAGAGGGGGTACAGGAGTGGAGGTCAGAGGTCATGGGATGAGTATTGTAAGGTCGCTGGACTCGGCGTCAGCGTTTACTGTACACAAGGAACTTTCAGTGAGATTCAGACACTCGCTTGAATAAAAGTAATTAAACAGAGCATACACACACACGCACACACACACCTGCTTACTTTCAATCATTCACTTGGTGAGAAAGTGATCATGAACAATACGGAAATAGAGGAGGCTGTGTTGACCAGTGTGACTCTATCTATCTGTCTGTCTTTCTGTCTGTCTGTCTGTCTGTCTGTCTATCTATCTATATACAGTATCTCACAAAAGTGAGTACACCCCTCACATTTTTGTAAATATTTGATTATATCTTTTCATGTGACAACACTGAAGAAATGACACTTTGCTACAATGTAAAGTAGTGAGTGTACAGCTTGTGTAACAGTGTAAATTTACTGTCTCCTCAAAATAACAACACACACAGCCATTAATGTCTAAACCGCTGGTAACAAAAGTGAACACACCCCTAAGTGAAAATGTCCAAATTGGACCCAAAGTATCAATATTTGTTGTGGCCATCATTATTTTCCAACACTGCCTTAACTCTCTTGGGCATGGAGTTCACCAGAGCTTCACAGGTTGCCACTGGAGTCCTCTTCCACTCCTCCATGACGACATCACGGAGCTGGTGGATGTTAGAGACCTTGTGCTCCTCCACCTTCCATTTGAGGATGCCCCACGGATGCTCAATAGGGTTTGTGTCTGGAGACATGCTTGGCCAGTCCATCACCTTCACCCTCAGCTTCTTTAGCAAGGCAGTGGTCATCTTGGAGGTGTGCTTGGGGTCATTATCATGCTGGAATACTGCATACTGATCATGCTCTGCTTCAGTATGTCACAGTACATGCTGCCATTCATGGTTCCCTCAATGAATAGACGTAGGAGTGCTGCCAGCATTAGTGCAGAGGTTGAAGGGGTGGGGGGTGTGAGCCTGTCAGTGCTCAGTCCATACTCCGCACACTGCATCAAATTGGTCTGCATGGCTGTCGTCCCAGAGGGAAGCCTCTTCTAAAGACGATGCACAAGAAAGCCCGCAAACAGTTTGCTGAAGACAAGCAGACTAAGGACATGGATTACTGGAACCATGTCCTGTGGTCTGATGAGACCAAGGTAAACTTATTTGGTTCGGATGGTGTCAAGTGTGTGTGTCAGCAACCAGGTGAGGAGTACAAAGACAAGTGTGTCTTGCCTACAGTCAA
>CM022769.1:7712889-7725389 GCA_012411365.1 Ameiurus melas
CTGCTAAAGAGATTAAATTGTGTGTGTAATTGATAAAATTGTAAAGGATGCATTTATTGTTGTTGTTTTTGTTGTTGTTGTTGTTGTTGTTGTTGTTGTTATCATCATCAAACAAATTACTTCTAATTAGCAGTATTTCTTCATAGAGTGTCTAAGCTCCAAATTCTCTCCCTCGTGCTAAGAAGAAAACCTCACACATGTTGGGATTTTCTCGTGAAATCATTTTTACAGAGTGTGTTTCCTGCGTCTGTGTGAAAGTCGTGTTGCTTTCATCAGCTGAGTGGAATGAAAGTTCAGACTCTGTTCTGTTAAACAGCGCTATCAGCCCACTGAGAGGAATCTCTGAGCAGCTTAGCTCATTAAAACGCCTGGCTCGTCCACTCGTTCTGCGTTCAATTCCCTCAAACCCGGTCTTAAACCCCGTCTTTTAGTAAGGCTTAAGCTTTCTAAGCTTTTGTTCTGCGGAAACAGAATTTATAATTAAAAAGTAAGCACGGGCGATTAGGTTTCGACAGCGCACCGCCTTAAAGCTGCTGCCCCCACGCTGGTTCGGCTGGGAGAGCGGCGGTGAATCGAAACACGCTCTGGATCCAAATCGAACCCGCAAACTCCTGCGTTAAAGCGTGTGCACGTACAGAGGAGATACAGACGTGTAGGAGATCAGATCCTCCCAGAGTCAGAACGGTCACTGTGGTGCATCCTGATGAGTTTGTAATTAGCAACAGATTCAAAGTCAAAGGATTAGCTTCATGTTCATGAGAGAGTTTACCCAGATGAGGATGGGTTCCCTGAATCCGGTTCCTCTCAAGATTTCTCCCTCAAATCATCTTAGGGAGTTTTTCCTCACCACCATCGCCACCGACTCGCTCAATAGGGATACATTCACACACTTAAAATCTCTATCATGTGTTTATATATTTCTGTGAAGCTGCTTTGAGACAATGTCCATTGTTAAAAGCGCTATTCAAATAAAACTGAATTGAATTTAGTTTCTGCGCAAGAGTGTTCATTATGGATATAACATGAAGTCTATTTATTGAACTAGTCCACTGTTCACCAAAAGAGACCCGAGTGCAAAACTGCATGTGGTCATTGCAGTCCAAGCGGTACCATCCTCAGCAATCTCCAGGCTTGCTTGCAGCCTCCAGTAGATGAGAGCTCCATCCAGAGATAGGGCATCAAAATGGATCAGGCAGGTCTGGAGAGCAGAAAGGGTCAGGATCTCTAGTATCTCATAACATCATGTGTGGCGCGACAGAAGGAGTGAGGGAGAGATTATTAGGTATTCTTTCTATCCCGTGAGCTTCATATTCAGCCTCAGTGTTGATGAGTGAGGTTTAAAATCTAAAGCTAGATTCAGTTCACTCCTGATTTTAGACTCGATTTCATATTAATCTGAGCGTATGGAGGTTTTTTTGGCCCCAAATGCTTCATTTTGCTGTGGAGTTTTTAAAAAATTTGTGAAGCAACTTATTGTTTGTTTGTTTGTTTTTTTGGAGTGCGAGTACGATTTGTTGGCACCCATGTTGATGTGAATCAAAAACACTGACTGGACCAAGGAAAAGATGAAGCTGTAGATTAGATAGCAGAGAAAAGTTCAAGTGGAATTTACCAGTTGTAGAAACAGCTTCAAACAAAGCTGTGTGTGTGTGTGTGTGTGTGTGTGTTTGAGTGTTTGAAAAGGTATAATGAGTGAAAGAGAGCGTGAGATGGAGATGTAGAGCACTATATAAAGATTGCTGGGAGCTCATAATAAGGTAGTTTGTCAGAAGCAAAGGATGGTTTTTCAATTTAAAAAAAGTGAGGACTACGATGCCAAAAGTGTTATCGAGTGATTGTGCTTGTGAACAGAGGAGTAAATGTATATATATATATATATATATAGAGAGAGAGATGTAAACACGTGTTAGATTTTCAGCAGGGCTTTAGAGAGCAGCTCAGCACCAGATGTACACACTGAGGATGAAAGATAATAGAAAATGGAGGGAAAAGACTGATGCACGGAGAAAGAATGGGGGAAAATGAGAGAATGGTGTGTGTGTGTGTGTGTGTGTGTGTGTGTTTGCTTGGCTGCTCCTGTCTGATCGATGGGGCTCTGCGGTCATGCTGAGTGTCCAGAAGGATCCCAGAGTCTCAAGCGCAGCAGCAAGCACCACATGAGTGCATCGTCTCACACACGCACAAACACACACACACACACACACACACACGCACACACACACACGCACACACATGCACACACATTTACACACAAAGAAAAGTCTTTATAGCAAAGTCCTGTGAGTCTTGAGCATTGTGTGTGTGTGTGTGTATTTCCCAGACAATGCCTGGACTTTCATCACCTTTAGAGCAGGATCCTGAGCCTGCACCACAGCAGGAAAGAATTTATATAGCCTCCACCTGCACTTCACTGCACGTCCGCCATTTTCATTCACATAAGAATGATACTCGTAAAGGAAGTAAAATGTTATTTGGCCAAAAATCACAATGTCCACAGTTTTCCACTAAGCCCACGCCGTGCTGTGTTGCTGCATTGTAGTTAACGAGTAATGGAAGACTAAGTAGGGCCGGACTTGGACATAATTTCAGGCCGGGAGTCTGACTCTCATCCAGGCCACCCCATACACCCTAACAAATTTTTAAACCACTGACAGCCCTATTTTTTGTTTCCTAAATTGTATTTATTACACACATTACAGCCATCCCATAAAAACATAAACAAGCAACCTAGAGGTAGTGAAGCAGTCGTTATTTATATTGGCGTACACGGGTCTGCCGAGCGCTTAACAAACACCAGACATGCAAAGCTGCTAGTTACTCTCTACTTTTCACTCACAAAAGAGCATTAAATGCAGGAGAGGTAAACAAAAGACATATTTTTTGTGCCATTTTTCACGTACACTATGAACAGAACCGTCTCCACATTGTTGGAAAATGACAGCTTCACTGTAATTTGTGAGCACAGAATCTAAATTTCTTTTAGTTAAAATTAATGTATCGCATTTAAGCAATGGGTTTTTTTTTTTTAGATTTAAAAATGCGTAAAATACCTGAGGTTTAACCGTACTATATTTCATATAAGCACAAAGACCACACCTCCTGCATTGGGACCACCAAGCACAAAGACCACACCTCCTTCATTGGGACCACCAAGCACAAAGACCACACCTCCTTCATTGGGACCACCAAGCACAAAGACCACACCTCCTTCATTGGGACCACCAAGCACAAAGACCACACCTCCTGCATTGGGACCACCAAGCACAAAGACCACACCTCCTGCATTGGGACCACCAAGCACAAAGACCACACCTCCATCAGTGTGAAAAAATGCTGAGCGTGGTATCAAATTTTGATAAAAACAAAAAAGCCCAGATTCATTTATTCAGTGACTTTGATAATGCCTTAAACAATGGAATTTAGGAATTTATCTTAAAAAAATGTAACAAGATTAGCAACTTAAATAATGCAAATGACTTTGTTGCTAATCATACACCGATATCAGATGAACATGAGTATGCATAATGGGCATAATGGACTTTTTCTCAGAAGGTACAGACAACACACCTGGACACACACACACACACACACACACACACACACACACTCTCCGTCCTCTCTGACTGAGTTCACAGCGTTATATCAGTCGTGTTGAACAGGGAATATTTGCTCAGAAGGGTGTGTGTAACTTGTGTGTATTCGCAGGAGACATCGGCGAATGGTACCTTCCACTGATGAGACTGTTTAACAGTGAATAAATTAATAACTATAAAACAAATAAGGTCAGATGAGACAATGTTTTCAAGCGAATAGAGAGAATGAAGCAATATGGTGTAAAACACACACACACCCACACCCTATAACTATCTGCTTCGAGAAGAGATATATAAAGGTTACTGTGTTGTACAAGTCACATTAACACCACAGAAATGTTTTTTTTTTTTTTTTAACTTTTGTACTGGTTCTAAAATGCAATCGCGTCAGACAAGCCTACAGGTGCAGTCTGGTTTCATTTTTGTCCCATTAGTGTTTAATGTTGGAATCTTATGTCATTTTTAAAGTAACCTTTGTTTGTAAAAAAAAAAAAAAAAAAGAAGAAAAAAAAAAGAAGAATAAATAAAGAAAGGTCAGTGTTGGCAAACTGACATTTAAGAAGAATAAAACACTCCCGATGTGCTGTTCTAGGAAACTAATCAGCTTCATATAACAGCACACCCTTTCGTGAAAACTGTACATTTTGACAGCCAATTTAATTAATTTCATTCATTTACAAAGTTAGTTCTGAGCTGTTGGATCTTTTTAACAATCAGTACGGTTACATGGACAACATTAATCTAATATGAACCCGACAATATTCTGATTAAGAAATTAGCATGTAAACAAAGGTCATTTCTGATGACCTTAATCCGACTAAAGTCATACTCGAAGTAAACACAAATCGAGTTAAGACATGTTTTAGTCGCACTATCGGCGTGTGTTACAGACATGTACACACCTTAATCACACTATAACGTCGTGTGGGAGTGTTCACCGTATTGTGAGACAGGACACGTACACACACGGCAGTGCTTAACTGTTTTATAACAAACAAGAAAGCACGGCTGCGTCCGAAACCGCGTACTTACCTACTAAATATTATTCGAAATACACGTATTTCAGCTACTATATAGTAGGTAAGTACACTGTTTCAGACCCAGTCGTATGTTTGCACGTACAGCAGGACAATTAATTAACTGCATTTGAAGCTTCCGGAAAATAAAAAATGAAACACCCCAAACTGTATACGGTACCATAACGAAGACCTACTGTACGTTAATATGTGAAATTCTGGAGGGAAAGGTGGACGGCGTGTCGTAGGGACGTAATGACGTGTGCAGTTAATTGATCTACGTTCTATAACATGTAAAATATGAACATGAAAGGAATATTCTAAAAGCAACTCATTTAAACACCTTAATCACAATATTATACTGTAAACGTACTGACTGTCTCACTATCTTTTCTTCTCCGAGTCTCCACACTAGACTACACCGCTGCCGTCAAATCCGCTCTGTCATCGGATGATGAAAACTATTTGTAAAGCAATTTGCTGAGCCTCACCTTCAGCGCTCTCGAGAGAACGAATTCAATAGATGCTAAACCAGCAGCAAGTTGTTTTGATTAATATTTGATATCTGATATATCAATGCATTACAAGTTCATTATTGATCGCTCTTTTTGATGCTGAGAGGCTGGTGGTGGGACGTGGTATTGAATGACCACTTGTCCGGCGCTTCGTGTCGATGGACTGCTCGGGAAAACGAATGTGTGATGAATTCACTGAGGCGTTTCCTCGTGTCGAGGCTAAACGAATGATATCAAAAGTAGATTGGCAAGTGACTCCCCTTTCATTTTCTGTTTGTATATGTGTGTGTGTGCGTGTGTGTGTGTATGCGCGCCACGGTTGTGAGAGAGATCATCCGCCTGCATTCTTCGAGTCCATTAACGGCCCGCTATCTACACAAGGATTTGATTTCCGTCTCATAACCACCGGCTGTGACCGGGCACTGAATCCGCTCTTTAAGGCTGGATTGCTGGATCGATGGCGCTAGCTTTAGCGAGACGTGCTAACAGTTCCCAGTGAAACTCTGTGTGTGTGTGTGTGTGTTGACTAGCGCTGGGGATTAGCAGACCCCTTAGGAGCCCTAGGACTCTGGAACCTCCAGAGGAGGTTGTACGGGCTTGATGAGGGGGTGCTGAGCATGTGCAGTGAAAGGCACACACACACACACACACACACACACACTCACAAAACCGTGTTTGATCTATCATATTCGTAACTTAGTCCTGTACCTTAGTGTTATAGAGACTCTGTATATTTCTCAGAGTGTGCAGGGGGCATAGCTGGCCTTGTCTAAGTGTGTGTGTGTGTGTGAGTGTGTGTATGTGTGTGCGCGTGTGTATGTCGAGTGTGTGTGCGCGTGTGTATGTCGAGTGTGTGTGCCTGAGTGCCAGATTGAGCTGGTTAGCATCAGATGTGCGGTTCAGCGCTTCACATTGAGAGGCGACAGCCTCTTGACATGGCCGCCTGGTTAAGAGGTGTCTCTGGAGAGCGGCGCGGAAGCCGCTCCGTGCTGCACCGCCATATGCCTGCAATATGGCCCTCTCCGCGCCTACGCTGACCATAATTATTGGCACTCCTCATCAAAATGAGCAAACATAACACACAACAATTCATATTTTATCTTCCACTCGAATGCTAGGAGAAATTATTTCAAAAATCATTCGCATAGAATATAGCATATGTGCCACATTATTGACACGTCTAAAAAAACAAATAAATATATTGTTTGTCATTTGCTCTCAGTTCCCAGGAACTGCTTTTACCTGAAACCTGTTTCCCTGAGGTATACAGATGGTGTTGCACACATGACATATAAAATCGCCTTAATTGAATTTTTGCTTTTCAGCTTTTGGGCTGAAATTTCTTTATATTTTCCCCCATGCTAATGCATTCTACTACTAGATTAAATGCTGATCCTTGGAAGATTTTCTTTGCTAACTTGCTAACAGACTTAATTCACAGTCTGTTGCTCTGGTGAATTTATTTGTTTGTTACATAATAAGTCTCTCTGAAAATACGTAAGACACACCTCCATGCACGCATTCTGTCAGTATACTCACTGTATACGTGTTTTTCATTGTATAAGGTGCATGAATGTAGCAGCCTGCCACTAAAGTTAGCTAGTGTTGTGGGTTAAGTTAGATTTTTTTGTCAAAAAACCTAACTTTTCCACAGTGATGTTTGTTGGTAAATGAAACCTTTTGAGGGATCATTGGCTGAATGTGTGTCGTGATGATGTCACATGACGCATCTCTGCACAAATCTGTGGAAAATCTGTGGAATTCCTTGGAAAAATTACAAGCTCCAACAAATATTGTGGAGTTTGTTTGATTTCGTGTTAATTTCTGCAATCACAAAATCGTAAAAAAACAAACAAACAAACAAAAAAATGTGAGGGACTGAATAACGTCCTTCTATCACATGCTGGCAATTTGGCAGCCATCTTGGCAATGCTCCCCGGCAAGTCCTTCCAATGTAAACAGGTCGACAAAATGGCGTCAGTGTACAGTGTTTTATTCCTCTTACACAGCAATTTCAAACTAACAATTTCATTTTATTAATGAACAGCATGTCATTATTTTTTTTATCCGAGTATAGTTACAATCCATGTTGTGGAACATCCATGAAACATTATAGAAGCTTTAAACAGTTACTTTAGAAACAATAACGCATCAGGTATGAGCGCATTAATAAGCACATGAATGTGTGATTTCAATTTACAAACCTCACTACTGTCAGAGCTGCTGTTACAGAAAATTAATCAACACCTTCAGAACAATCACGTTTGAGAATCCATGAACGGTGATGTAATATAATTTCAGAAAGCTGCTACAGAAAAAGTTATTTTTTCTCCAAATTGGATGTAAAAAATGTCAAATAATATTTCATCACTACTGTGTAAAATAAAATCGACACTAGATTTTAGGTCCATAAATTAAATCATACATTTTGTACGTGTTTACTCTCCCAGACCTCCGGAGTGACTAAGCTTTAAACAAAAGGAATAAATATTTACTTTGCGTATCTGAGGATATGCGATCTGATCCTCGGATTTCCTTGTTATAAGTTGTTGGGTTTTTTTTCCCCTACAGGGAGGTGTGCGTGTGTGTGGTGTGTGGTGTGTGAACCGTGCCGGCTGCACACGACAGGCATTAAAATGCAGAAGGAGCAGGTAATCGATAGCGAGGAAACAGGATACACTCGACAGGAAATGGGAACGGAGTGGGCTTGGGTGAATACGAGGCTCAAGCGAGCTCTAAAGGTTTAATGGCGTAAACTTGAGAAACAGTCCACTGGTTTACTTCCTAAATCTCACAGTTTGAGCTAAACTTGTGAACGTGTTTATAAATCATCATAACACACCATTGTTTGGAATTTGTAGATGATATAAGACATGTTGTAGTGACGTCCGTCTTCCTTGGCAGAGTCACTATTTATTAATAATTAAACGCAATTTTTTCCAGTTATTATTTTAGTTTTTAACTAGTATTGTTTACCAATATTTAGGATTATATCAGGCCTTCCTTTCTTTCTTTCCTTCCTTGAAATGCCTGAAGTAATTACTGTACACAGGGATCATTCAATTCATATCATTATTAGTAGGTTGTTAGCATTTGATAAATTGGAATATATTTGTTAAATTGTATTTATTTTTATATAAATTGACATAAATTGATTTATAATATAAAATGAACAAGACATAATAGTCAAATCTATTACATCAGTGTGTGTTATATATATATATATATATATATATATATATATATATATATATATATATATATATATATATATATATGTATGTGTGTGTGTATATGTGTATATATACATATATATACATGCACATATACATGCATATATACAGTATATATATATCCATCCATCCATCCATCTTCTACCGCTTACTCCTTTTCAGGGTCACAGGGAACCTGGAGCCTATCCCAGGGAGCATCGGGTACAAGGTGGGGTACACCCTAGATAGGATGTCAGTCCATCGCAGGTAACAATCACATACACATTCACACACCCATTCATACTCTATGGACACTTTGGACACGCCAATCAGCCTACCATGCATGTCTTTGGACTGGGGGAGGAAACCGGAGTACCCGGGGGAAACCCCCGCATCACGGGGGGTAAAATAAATACATATAAATACAACTAATTCATGTGCTTAAGATCACTCAAAATTCCTCTCTGTGATATGTTTAATCATATTTATACAAAACCTTAACCTAATTGAATTGATTAAACTGCTTCATTAAACCTTACCAAATTACAACCCATCATAAACTCAGTCAGGTTTTAAAATTAGTTACTAAAACAAAACAAAAAACAACCCACAAAACCTCTATACTTAACTATTATAGTGTAATCATTAGAGTTCCTCTGATAAAGCTGTGCTTCTTGTACAGACCATGTTAAGGGTTGCCTCATTTTGATTGACAGCAGCGATAAGTGCTTGGTGCTAATGAGGCGTAAAGAAGAGCCGATTCCATGAGCCACTGCTTCATGATGTTAATTAATAGAGCATTGATTGGCCAAAAGGCAGCCGTGGCAGTGGGGCAGGTGGTGGTGGATGGAGTTCAAGGAGGACTGGGAAATAGAGGATAGAGGATGGGTGGGTTGGTGGGGGGGGGGGCAAATAAAGGATGCAATTTGACTTTTTTCTCCTTGACCTTTTTGAGATGAGTGCTAAGCAGCTAAAGCTGTGACCTGGAAATGATTAGCGGGACAGGGTGTAGCATGATGCCATCTGCATTGTGGTGATGTGTTTCTCCAGATTTCGATTGCACATTAATGTCTGTAGTTTGGTTTCCTTTGATTAATTGTATTAGCTAGGGAAAAAAATTTAGGCTTCATGTATATTTCTAAGTTAAGCATTTTTATCATGTTTTACATTCTGTATGTTTATTTATATATGTATCTATCTGTGTGTGTGTGTGTGTGTGTGTGTGTGTGTGTGTGTGTTTGTGTGTGTGTGTGTGCATGTGTGTCCGCTTGGGCTTTTGCCCGTATGTAATCACTCTCGGCTGCAGTTATGCGGCTTGCTGTGTCGATTTGTGATGCAGTATTTATTGATTTGTCAATACTTACATGCCGTTTTGGCACCGTAGGCTTGTAGCTAAAGGAACAATGTGATTTGATAATGCAGCTCCCCTCCCCCTCAGTTCCCACGGCTAATAAATTCAAATGAACTGCTTACACACACATGTTGGAGGCATGTATACACACACACGCACGCACTCGCACACAAACAGAAATGACACCCATGTGGTATTAATGCTCTACCAATACACGTTCCACACACCTTATATGTACACAACAGATATACGCACACACATTTGCAAGCATGAACATACACACTACTCTTCTCCATCTCTTAAATTTTTCTGTACAACAACATTTACACTGAACATGTAAACCATTAAACACCATCATTTTAGAAACACTTGCCAAGATTTTTCATTAAACACCAACAATTCATGTCACTGTCAAAAGTCAAACCTCTACCATTAAACAGTCATCAACAAACCAATGGTTACCATTACACAGCAACATTCTTCTCCAAGCACCCAAATTCTCCACCACATCATACTTTCTCCATCATACACCAGCATGCAACATTGATTAGCAACATGCACTATGAAACCAAAAACTTTTTTTTTTTTTAAACTTTTTGAAGTTTTACCTTCAAACAATATCATTCTTAAGCAAACACCAACATCCCTCATTAAACACCAACGTCTACCATCAAAACTAACATTCACCTACAAAAGCACATCCACGATCAAACACCAACATTCACCTTCAAACACCAACATTCACCATCAAACATCAACATCAACCTTCAAACACCAACATTCACCATCAAACATCAGCATCCACCTTCAAACACCAACATTCACCTTCAAACATCAACCTTCAAACACCAACATTCATGTTGAAACATCAACATCAACCCTCAAACACCAATATTCACCAACAAACATCAACATTCACCTTCAGACACCAACATCCACCTTCAAACACCAACATCCACCATCAGAGACCAACACTCAGCATCATACACCAACATCCACAAACACCAACATTCACCTTCAAACACCAACATTCACCTTCAAATACCAACATTCACCTTCAAACATCAACATCCACCTTTAAACACCAACATTCACCTTCAAACATCAACATCCACCTTCAAACACCAACATGCACCTTCAAACATCAACCTTCAAACACCAACATTCACCTTCAAATACCAACATTCACCTTCAAACACAAACATTCACCTTCAAACACCAACATTCACCTTCAAACATCAACCTTCACCTTCAAACATCAACATCCACCTTCAAACACCAACATTCACCTTCAAACACCAACATTCACCTTCAAACATCCAACTTCAAATGGCAACATTCACCGACAGACCCCAACATTCACAAACACCAACACACCCACCATCAAACACCAACATCCACCATCAGAGACCAACACTCAGCATCACACACCAACATCCACCATTAAACACCAACATCCACTATCAAACACCACATCCACAAACACCAACAAATCCACTATCAAACACCAACATCCATCAAACACCAACATACACAATTAAACACCAACATCCATCAAACATCAACACATCCACCATCAAACACCAACACATCCCCCATCAAACACCAACATCCACCATCAAACACCAACACATCCCCCATCAAACACCAACATTCATGATCAAACATCATCAACCATCAAACATCAACATCAAACATAAACATATACTTTTGAAATAAATAGACAACAATTGACCACCAAAATCCAGAATTAAACATTTCCAATCAACATTCTTTATCATAAAAAGAAATAATTCATCATAAAACACCAACACGCCCCACTAAACACCAATATATATACCATCAGATAACTTTCATCAAACTCCAGTGTTTCATTAGACAAAAACAAATGCCATCAAACATTTTCCATCATGCACATATGCTCTCCATTAAACACCAACATTAAACACACACATTCATCATCAATCACCAAAAAATCTATTTATCTTTAAAATATTCTAGTTGTCTGTCTGCCACGCAACACATCCCCATATGAGCCATGGAGAACAGAGCTCCAGAGAGCTGGGGATCTTCTCGGAAAAGAAGAACATCAGCTGGAACTCCAGCAGTATCGGTCCTGTTCTTCTGCTGTATTGGTGAAGTGGGACCTTTCTTCAGTAAGCTGTCAGTTCTTGTGTGTTTTCTGCTCTTGCACACCTGATTCACTTCTCCAGTCCTTATCCATCCCTCAGGAGTGGAGTCAGGTGTGTGAGAGAGCAGCGGAGGAGTTCTTCACAACTGGGGATGGACAACGGCTGCAGCCTTTCATTGCCTGAGAAGTTCCAATTGTTGGTTAAGAAACGGAGCTCTTTGGAAATGGATAGAATCTGGAGACGGTATATAAATAAATAAATAAATGCAGAAAGCAAGCAAGCTAATCTGCATGCCCTGTTTAGTTTTAATAGCATTGATATTGGTTACTATGGAATCTGTAAACTGTAACATGAAAAGAATGCTTCACTTCTTAAAGGTATAGCATATGAATATGAACTGAAATAATATTAGATCAAAAGTTACAACTAAATAACATTTATAAGATAAAAAAAAGTCACCGTTGCGTGAAAAGAACTGAATTACAAGATAAAAACGTTGCAATGTCACAATTAAAAAAAAAAGTAGTATAGTAATTACGTAATATGTTTTAGTTATGAGATAAAAAAAACACAATTTTGAGAGTTACTCATGATTACCATAAAAAATTGCGATTCTGTGATATTCAATTGCAACTTCGAGAAAAATTTTCCATTGCGTGAAAATAACTCAGTTACACGTTT
>CM022769.1:7727889-7825389 GCA_012411365.1 Ameiurus melas
GCATTGTGGTCCATACAGGCAGCTTTGAAATTGGAACTTTTATTGCTTGCTGCCTATGTCAGTCCCCACCCCAGCACCGCCCCGCCCTGCCTAATTCCACCCCTACCCTGCTCTGTTTCACCCCACTTCTGCCCCATACTGCTTCAGCCCACCCTTACCCCACTCTAACCCCACTCCACTCCACCTCAGACCCACCCCACCCTGCTTCACCCCACTCTAAGCCCACTCCACTCCACCTCAGCCCTACCCCACCCTGTTTCACCCCACTACTGCCCCACTTCACCCCACTCTAACCCCACTCCACTCCACCTCAGCCCCACCCCACCATGGGTGTGTGAAAGTGTATGTGATTATCCTGTGTTGTCTTGGCACCGCATCCAGGGTGTACCCCACCTTGTGCCCCAGAAAGATAAGCAGTTTAGAAAATGGATGGATGGAAGAAAGTTTGTTTAGTAGCGGATGTTGTCAGGAATCAGCTTTCCAATCATAAAGATAAACTTTATCAGGTACATTAGCCTGAAACACGAGGCTGCATTATTTACACTGTACGTTATCATATTGCAACTGTGGACACACACACACACACACACACACACAATGGGCTCGCCCTCTTTTAGGTCATCACTCTCTTTTCAGCTGGAGGACACACTCGTCCTCTCGGGTACGATCACATGACTATCAGCCCACTGTAGCCCAATTAATCATGCTTGAGTTAACACATAATATCCCGCTCATCTCCTCTGCCTGACCCCTGACTGATTGAGAGGCCTAAAACAGTGACTTCACGTTACACTCGCAGTGTCATACTTTAGTCGGGGAGGTGCCTGAGTGCTGCGTAGAGTATAGTGAGGACTGTAAAGATTCATTCATTCAAATACCGTTGTGTAAAACATGGGTTAAAATCATTCACTACATAGTGCACTATTGGTTAAGATAGAAGGCACAGAATATCCTTAAAACACTCTGTAAAGAATAGTGAGTGCCTGTAAGTTTCATTGAAGGAGGTGTGGCCTCTGTGGCTGTCAGTCATATTGAAGAAGGCGTGGCCTCTGTTCCTGGCAGTCTCATTGAAGAAGGTGTGGCCTCTCCACCTGGCAGTCTCATTGAAGAAGGTGTGGCCTCTCCACCTGTCAGTCTCATTGAAGAAGGTGTGGACTCTCCACCTGTCAGTCTCATTGAAGAAGGTGTGGCCTCTCCACCTGTCAGTCTCATTGAAGAAGGTGTGGACTCTCCACCTGTCAGTCTCATTGAAGAAGGTGTGGCCTCTGTTCCTGGCAGTCTCATTGAAGAAGGTGTGGCCTCTCCACCTGTCAGTCTCATTGAAGAAGGTGTGGCCTCTGTTCCTGGCAGTCTCATTGAAGAAGGTGTGGCCTCTCCACCTGGCAGTCTCATTGAAGAAGGTGTGGCCTCTGCACCTGACAAACTCATTGAAGAAGGTGTGGCCTCTCCACCTGTCAGTCTCATTGAAGAAGGTGTGGTCTCTGTTCCTGTCAATCTCATTGAAGAAGGTGTGGTCTCTGTTCCTGTCCGTCATATTAAAATTTTTACTGAAAAAACACGTGGCCTCTTCTCAGAATAGTCATAATTGCGAATAATTCTATTAAAATTATAATTTTGCAGTAAACGAGTTAAATTAGACGTACCACAATCCTGAGGACTTGCAAATGTTCAATCTGTAAACTATATTAATTAACCATCACACCAGCTATAATAATAATAAAATAATAATTATACTACTACTATCACACTTTAACTTGGACAATCACGGTGACAGTTCAAACCCCTTTTCTGTAATTACCCCCAGAGTGTTATCGCCTTATTTTGCAAAGTCAGAGCCCAAAACTCTGACTTCGTGCACAAAGAGTCTGTAAAAGTGGAATATCGAGCATTAATATTGAACGTGAAAAATTCGCTAGGCTAAACACCATCCTTCAAAGATGAATACTTTTCAGGTTGTGTAGTGAAATCCATACACACACCGGGCTTAAGGCTAGATACAATCTGCACATTTGCGTGAATATAAGAGATGTTCCTGGGAGCCAGTGTTCATTCTGTATCGGTTCAATCTGTCTAGCTAATGAGGTGAGCCCGTTTAATTAGAATTCCCACTGTTTCTCTGGGTGAATCGAGGTAAACTTGTGCTCTGGCGAGTCCCAATTCAATGCCTGCTCACTTTCCCTTGCAACGATCACTTCTTTACTTATTTTCATAAAAATAAGCATTTAAATCGAATAAATTTTAGTTTGTTGGCTTGAAAATTTCTCCTGTCCATCAGTGCACAACACACACACACACACACACACATATCCTGATTACCTGCATCTGTATTTTATTTATTTATAGTTAATCCTAATTTCTTTATTTCTGTCCTACACACATTGCTGAAAGATATGCAAACTTTCATCCTCATCTGGAGTCAGCTATGTTTACAAACGTAAGATAATTAAGCAATAAAACACTCCATGTCATTGTGTTACAGGAAAATAATCAACAATCGGATGGCGTAATGATGCAAAGTTACTGTTAGGACCCTGATTGTTTTCCAATAACAGAATATCCTGACATGGTTTATTCCTCTTATCCCGCAGCAATTTGACAACAATTACAATTTTATAGTTATTAATGAATGACGTTATGTAGTTATAGTTCATATTGTGGTAGTTCCTGTTCTCCCTTGTGTTATAACAGCTATAAACAGTCGTCTCCTCACCAGCCCTCTCTTATTTCTCTGTCTTGATGTTAATAAGACCATAAATAAAATATCAGCTTGTCATGTTACCAAGAAAGTTCAAGCGTAATTGTTACTGATTGTTATAAAGCGCTGACATGGGACACTGCTTCCATAAATGTTGCATAAATAAATCATTTATTTATATATTTATATATTTATTTATATATATATATATATATATATATATATATATATATATATATATAAAAAATAAGATTTATTTTTCCCGAAAATAAAATGACCAAACTGGCATTATGGAGAAAGAGCAAACCAAATGAAAGCACACCTTTTTGTTTCTGAATTGGTTTGGAACATATCTGTGTGCACATGGTGGTGCTTGAAAGTTTTTGAACCCTTTGGAATTTTCTACATTTCTACAGAAATATGACCTAAAACATCATCAGACATTCACACAAGTCCTAAAAGTAGACATTTTGGATACGGGATCATTTTCCTCAATAAATAAACAACACAGTATAATGTTTTTGTCTCATTCATTTAACTGGATTCTCTTTGTCTACTTTTAGGACTGAAAATCTGATTTGGTTTATGCAAGTCATTTATGCAGAAATATAGAATATTCTTTAGCGTTCACAAAGTTTCAAGCACTACCGTGTGTATATGTATATATATATATATATATATATATATATATATATATATATATATATAGAGAGAGAGAGAGAGAGAGAGAGAGAGAGAGAGAGAGAGAGAGAGAGAGAGAGAGAAAGAATAGGCCAGTGCTATAACCTTGCCAGGGTGTGTGTTAGACCTCTAAAAATAAATCTGATTAGTGTTGCAGCCCAGGGCTGCGGAGGCCAGACCGATGAGAGTATTGATGAGTGGAGTACAGCCTGGCAGGCAGCAGGGAGAGAAAGAACGAGAGAGAAAGAAAGGAAGAGGGATAGAGAGAGCGAGGGGAAACAGCCACTGGCCAGCGGCCATAGTAAACCTATTGATCCGGCACATAGCCCATCTGTGTACGGCACAGTGAACGCACAGCCAATTCCCACCTCTCTCTCTCTCTCTCTCTCTCTCTCTCTCTCTCTCTCTCTCTCTCTATCTGTCTCACTCTTAATCTGTCTCTCTGTCACTCACTCACTCCGTCTCTCTCACTTTTTCTGTCTGTCTGTCACTCTGTGTTTATCTCTCTGCCACCCTCTCCCTCTGTTTCATTTACTCCTTCAATTTAGAAGAAAAAAATCTCCAAACGAACCCATGCTCTACACGGAATCATATTTTTCTGCTGTGTTTATGTGGGTAACATGTGATTACACATGTCACGTTAAAGGACATGTGAAAGGACGTTATACGCACATCAAGGACTAATATGGGATAAGTAAAACGACATGAAAAATGAACATATAAAAAATGAACAAAATAAATGCATCAGCTGGGGGTTGGGGGTTCAGAAAGGATGTGGTATGTGTAAATAAATAATTCAGGTGGAGGAAAAAAAATTATAAATCGCGTGTGGGGAAAAACGTGAAGTAAACGCATCATGTGGGAAAAGAATCAAACGTGGAAATAAATGAATCACGTTCTTAAAAATGCAAGAAAAAAAAGAATAATCACATGAGAAAATCCGTGAATCGTAAATGAAATTTAAAAAATTTCTCATAACAAGCAGGACTGATCAACAATTACCGGAAACATTTAGTCACAATTATTGCTGCACAAGGGGGTCACACCAGATACTGAAAGCAAAGGTTCACATACTTTCAGGGTCACGGGGAACCTGGAGCCTATCCCAGGAAGCATCGGGCACAAGGCGGGGTACACCCTGGACAGAGTGCCAGTCCATCGCAGGGCATAATCACATACACACTCCCATTCATACACTACGGACAATTTAGACACGCCAATCAGTCTACAAGGCCCCGGCGGGCCTCGAACCGAACCCTGGAGGTGTGAGGCAAACGTGCTAAACACTAAGCCATCTATAGACGTAGTGAATTAATACCTAATGTATTGGCGTTCAGCTAGTTTTTATCATTATTATCATGCTAGCTAGCATTTTCACAGCTTAGGTCTCTTTAATTAGCTTTAAGTTGATGTTTATAATGAGTCTTTATTGATCACATATACATATGCACAATGAAATTCTTTTCTTCGCATACCTCTGCATGTTAGGAAATTGGGGACAGAGAGTAGGGTCAGCCATGATACAGCACCCCTGGAGCAGAGGGCGTTAAGGGCCTTGCTCAAGGGCCCAACAACGGCAGCTTTGCAGTGCTGGGGCTTGAACCCTCAACCTTCCGATCAGTAACCCAGAGTTCCTGGGTTCCTTTCCGACTAATTTCAGGTCTGTAATATAAACTAGTTCACGATTTCCCACACCACGGTGCGATTTGAGCCGTCTTGTGCGTTTGTGGTTTGTTCTTGCTACTTTTATGTTAATATTTAGAGTAGATTTCAACGTTGAAAGTAAGAAGCTGTACGTCAAGCCTTCACAGAGTGTTGCTTCAGTTCATTCCTCTGATCATCATGGACAAAAATCACACACACACACACACACACTTTCTCTGCTCTCTTACAGTGTATGGGCAGTCACTTAAGCTTCCTCTCTCGCTCTCCACTTCTCACGTTTATCTGTGTGTAAAACCCAGAGATTAAAAGGCCTACAGTGAGAAAACAAGCATCACACCACTGTATGAATGTGAATAAGAGTCTCATATGTTTGGCTCTTATTGATCCACTGAGTTAGCTGCATTAAGGGGAGAACAGAGTGAGAGAAAATCCTGGAGGCTCCCGCTCTGTGTGTGTGTGTGTGTGTGTGTGTGTGTGTGTGTGTGTGTATCATTCCATCTATTCATTCATTCATCTTTAGTAACCACTTTATCCCTCTCAGGGTCACGGCAGACCCCGAGTCTATCCCGGGAATACTGGATGTCAGTTAGATGGGACTCCATACTAAACATCTGTCCAATTACAAAACCAGATTATTCAATGTTATAAAATAAAAACTGAAAATAAATAAACAAAGTATTGGCACCCTGTCCAGGGTGTACCCTGCCTTGTGCCCGATGCTTCCTGGGATAGGATCCAGGTTCCAGCGATCCAGAACAAGGAGTAAGCGGTAGAAGATGGATGGATAAATAATGTGTTATAGATTAAATGAAATATAGGACATAACAGTGATTTGTAGCAAATAGAAACAGTTTCGATTTTAAACTGTGTGTGTTATGAAACAGTTAGACATGGCAAAGTACTGTGCAAAAGTCTTTAGACATCTTTAGACAGGTCAATTTATTCAGGTCAGAAGGTATGGATTCGTTTTGTATAACTGCACAGATGTTTATATTAATTAACACACTCGCACGTTAATTCATACATTAACGTTTCTATGGTAACAGTACAAATGCAGGGACTTGAACGGCGGACGCTCCGCATGATCTAAGACTAATAATAAGCGTGTTGTTTAAAAGGTGTGACAAAAAAGTAGAAGCAAAAACGTGTAACCGTAACAGTTTTCTCTCCAGAGGCGTGATGTGTGTGTCAGTGTGTTTGTAAATGTGTAAATTTGTCCTAAGTGTGTATGACCATGAACACACACTCGCCATGCAATCTCCGATTCTCTCAGGATTTCTCTCTTTCTCCGTTTTAACGTTTCTCTCACACCTCAGAAATGTAGCACGGCCACTCGCTGTCTGTTTGTTGCATTCGTCTGAACAGTTTATTTTGGACGCCTTTCCTATCAGATTCATGACTCGCTAAATCGTCAATGGCGTTTTTAGTGTGCTTACAACGGCATTGACACACACACACACACACACACACTCACATGACTCAGTCTTCATGATACCTGCGAAATTATACTTAAAACTGATTCTGCAATCAATACCAAAAACCAATGTCCACCAACCAGCAGGGCCAAGGGAAGGTCGAGTGGTGTTCAGTGACGCAAAGACGGAGAGCAAGAGAAAACACACTATGCTTTTGTTAAAAAGTCCTGGGAAAGAAATGCACAGAGAAAGAGAGAAAGTGCCTTTACTTCACTGGCTGAATTAATGTATGTGGTATAACTGAAAGCTAATTATGTCCTTATTTAACCTGCAAAGATCTTATGAAGCCTGCGAATAAAGATCTGAATGACTAAAACCTTTGACGTATTTATATTTCTTCGATTCATTTTCTAAAAAAGGGCTGAGGTCATTTCCAGCTAAAAGTTCCACAAGCAAAATACTAAGTATTAAAATCTATATATAGACATTTCTGGTCCAAATGAAAAGAACATAATACATATACATTACCATTAGTAATCTTTCTCCTTTTTCTTTTTCTTGCCATCGTACTCGTTTGCTTCTGTAAATCCTGTATGGACAGCAAAGTTATTCATTTGAATGTAGTTTTATCAAGTTTATGTGGACACAAGATTTAAAAAGAAATAAATAAACCGATACGTAAAGACCTGTGAAGGACAAATGGGTTCATCCATCCATCCATCTTCAACCGCTTATTCCTGCTTCAGGGTCGCGGGGAACCTGGAGCCCATCCCAGGAAGCATCGGGCACAAGGCGGGGTACACCCTGGACAGGGCGCCAGTCCATCGCAGGGCACAATCACACACCCATTCATACACTACGGACAATTTACCAAGCTGCCAATCAACCTACCATGCATGTCTTTGGACTGGGGGAGGAAACCGGAGTACCCGGAGGAAACCCCCGCAACACGGGGAGAACATGCAAACTCCACACACACATGGCCCCGGCGGGAATCAAACCCCGGACCCTGGAGGTGTGAGGCGAACATGCTAACCACTAAGCCACCGTGCGCCCTAAATGGGTTCATATTTTTGCTTATTTCACATAAAAGCGCTAACAGGAGGTCACAAGTTTGAAACCGGACAATGCCACAGCTGTCTGTGGAGCTAAAAGTTCCAAGCTAGCCATGCCCTCATGGTGTGAGGGGCATGCTCTCTCTCTCCCTGTCAGTCATGGTGACAGCAGCCAATTGTAGGTATATATGAGCTCATGTACTGTATGCAAAGAGGCCGGATAGATAGTCCATTACACTGCCCTGTGATGCAGCATGAGCAGCAGTTCGAAAAGATGTCTCAGAGAAAGCATGTGTTAGCTTTCATCCTTCCTTCCCAGGTGGTAGCTGCTGGGTGGGAACTGGGTCTTGGGACCAAAAATGTGGAGAAAACCTTTAAAACTCTTGCTTTTAGTTATTAATGCAGTTTAGTGTTATCCTGCATACTATATACGGCAGTGACATGATTCAATTTCCCACAGCTCCATGACTGACTAGTGCGTATTTCAGTCTATGATACAACAATACTAACTTGCTGGAACCTGTAACAGTGACTTTACTAAAACAGACTCCCTGAGTAGATACAGATTTTCCCTCTAAAGGCCGCTGTCTCTGACCCTGAGCTAAAGGTTGGCACTGTTTGTACAACGACGACTCTTTAGAATCCAGCTGCCCGTCATATTCGTCACCATGGTGACGTGAGGGAGGGCATTGAACGGTTTGAAAACACATTCACGAACAGAGAAAAAGTGAGGAAATATAGAAAAGGCACACAGTGGGGCATTAAACACAATGATTTAACCAAAGGTCAATGTGATTCATACTATAACACATAAAGCGAAACATGGCAGGATGTACTGTTGTAGGAAAATAATCAACGACAGAATGGCGTGATGAGGTGAAGTGTTAGTGTTAACACCCTGAAATGGATTATTTTCTAAATACATAACATTCTGAATGGTTTTACCATAGCAATTTGCCAATGCTCATATTTTCTCTATTAATTAAAGAATGGCATGCTGTAATTTGTTTTTTATCTGATTATTGCTTCATTTATTGTAATGGAACATCTGCAAAACAAGTTATTTGCTTAAGTCTCCAAAAGTAAACTCCTCCCATGTTGGAAAACGTTACCTCTGATTGTAACAAAGGGCTGACACTAGAGACTCCTTCCAAAAAAATACTAAATAAACCCGCAGTAAACTCAGCCATATCCACGATTACACATTAAAAAAATAAACTGTTTATGTAGAGAGTCCGCCATACAAGTAACAATGTGTGTTACTATAGAAACTACAGTTCACCTGCTGTTCAGTGTTTGTTTCATGCTGCAAATATTTCTTTGATAATATTATTAACTTAATGTAACTCTAATCAGGGCTAGTCTAGAGAAACTCTATTCAGGTGCAACTTTCCTAAAACATACTGTAGCTCTGTAACTTATGCTAGTAGCTACAGGTTAGTTTACTATATAACGATTGTAGGGCAGATGACTCTACAACCCGTTCAACCACCGCTGGCTGAAAGACATAGCACAATTACAAAATTCAACATTTTACAATTCCATTAGCTGCTATCTGCCCAATGAAGTCGAGGGAATGTTACTTTTTTTGGCATACGGTTCAATCATCTGGACTAGCATCCTCACACACAGTATTCCATGGATAGACTCCGGATTAACTGCAACCCTGACCAGGATAAAGTGGCTGCTGAAGGTGAATGAATGAATGAATTAGGTCAGTCATCCTTGATTTATGAGTCCTTCTTGCCACCACTGACCACTGTTTCTCTTTTCAATTTCCTCCTAATTTGGACAGTACTAAAAAAATATGGTCAGTTTACAGGATTTCCAGATAATGTATGCCACCGTACATTGACCAGTGGACGATTTAGGGGCTCCAGCCATTCAAAATTCCCTTCAACATCATTCTATTCAATTCAATTCAGTTTTATGTGTATGATGCATTTAACAATGGACATGGTCTCTATGGTCTCATAGCAGCTTTACAGAAACATATAAACACAGGATATGGATTTTAAGTGTGTGAATTTATCCCTATTGAGCGCCGGTGGCAACGGTGGTGAGGAAAAACTCCCTAAGATGATATGAGGAAGAAACCTTGAGAGGAATCAGACTCAGAAGGGAACCCGTCCTCATCTAGATAACAATGGATAGTGTCAAATATCATATTATGGAAGCAAACCCAGACTCAATAAATACAACCTGCGAAACTTTTGTTACACTATCCTACACTCTTTAAAATAAAGGCATCACACTCGTTCATTGATCCATACCTAGAGGCAGTTTTAGAGCACCGACATTTTTATTTTTTTTTGGAAGGAAACTGTAGAAAAAGCCCACGGAGAAGATGTGAAACTTCACACAGACGGTAACTCAAGCTCAGGATCGAACCCTGGAGCTACAGCTACCTGCTGCGCCACTGTACTACCCCTCCTATTTTCCCTAAGTCTCCTATTTCTAGTGTTTCTGGTATTGAGCCACGTTAAGGACCACAAATATGGATCTCTTTTATTGACCCTGTCCACTTATGGTCTGACCCCCATTTTGGATTATGACACTTGATTCTCAGAAGGAGAATCCACAAGCGACATTTATGGTACTTGGGATGCTGTTTAAATATAGATGTGTAGCTCATAGCACCTATGGCAGATTCTGAAGTGTGCTAGTTAAATAGTTTCCTCTCTGCAGGTCTGAATTTCCCTTTCAGTATGCTACGGTTGAAACTGTGACCATCTCCTAATGCCCTAAAGAATCAGTTGAATTCCTTACAGCGGTGAAATGGTGATTTTCAGTACAATTCCTCACCAAGTCACTATTTTTTGCTTGTAATTGACTGCACCTTATTAGTCACCAGTCCTAACTTAGAAAAATATGATTCTGCACCCGTGAACACTTTGCAATATTTTAGCCCAGATTGGGCTGCCGCTGTCAACTGGAGAAAACTTGGTGATAGTTATGGGTTATATATGGCTTCGAGAAGCGTGCGATTCAACGCCATGGCCCGCATGAGGAGACGTGCCGAGGGGACAGGAGGTTAATAGAACATGGCTCCTTCTTAATTGGAAAAGAGAAAGAGGTGGCCCTGTTATTGCCCGTAATAAGAGGTGATGGCGGAGATGAACAGTTCACCTGCTGAGGAGGTTAATGAAGATCCGCGCATGGAGGCTTATTCTGGGCATGTGGGTTAACTGTTTCCTCTCGTTTCCTACGTCCTGCCTCCTGGGGGAAACTAAACAGATAGACAGACCATTCATCTCTCCAAGGGCTGAAAGAAAGAATGAGGGCAGGACAAGACAGGAGAGGACGGAGTAGGACACTGGAGCAAGAGTCTCAAAGTTTGGGCTTGGCTTTAATGGAGGTGTAGAGCACTACATTAGATCTAATAACCATATATGTATGCATAAAGAAAGTGAATGTTCTTGAATAGAGTGTAGAGAATCCTAAATGGCTCCATACAATACAACTTGTGCACTACGTACGATGCAGAACCCATTATTTACATAATAAGCAAGAGACTACATAGGATATATAAGTTACTGTTTAGTACCCAATGTAGTGTAGTTATATAGGGAGTAGGGAGCTGGACTCCATGTAATGCACTACTTAGGGTATACTTAGGTAGAGTACAGGATGAAAATACTGATCATATACACACTACATATACGGTACAAGAAGGTTCCTTTGTTTTTTTGGGGGGGGGTTTTGGTTAAGGGGTGGTAAGGTAGTCACAGTGGCTTGGGGGTTAGTACGCCAGGTACTCCAGTTTCCTCCCCCAGTCCAAAGACATGTGTCATAGGCTGATTGGCATTTCCAAATGTGTGAATGTGCTCTGTAATGGGTTGGCACCCCTTCCAGGGTGTCCCCTGCCTTTTGCCCCGAGTTCCCTGGGATAGGCTCCAGGCTCCGCCGTGACCCTGTAAGTGGTATGGAAATGGATGGATAGATGGTTAAAGGTTCTAGTTTTTGTGTAGCATACATTATGGAGTGCAAAAGGAAGAAGGTCCTGATTTCCAAATAGCTCCTTATTGGGCATTTGGCACAGGGTGTAAAACCCATTATGCCATATCATATATAGTGCTTTTATAAACAGAATGCTTTCTTATACTCTTACAGAGTGTTTCTCTATTAAAAAAGGGTTCCAAGTAGAAACTTTTCCAGTTAGCTTGAATATTCGTGTCCAAACCCAGCATTGATTCTGGGCTTGTTTGTGGGTTTGGCTCATAATCACAGGATTTGGCTCATAATTTCACAAAAATTTCTCCCTATAAATGGACAGATTCTATAAAGTCACTTTTGTGCCTTGGGGTTTGCAAAATGCTAGGCACTACGGTCATCTGTTTGCTGGTTTGTATTTTTTTTCCTTTGGTATTTAGCACTCAAGCGGTGAAGAACTGCGCTTTTTGGGTGCATTGCACAAATACTTTCAAACAAGGAATCAGTCTTGTCTAAGAAGATTATTAGCCATGAAGGCCAAAATAACATGTGTATTTTAGTGCAAGCACTTGGACCACAAAGGTGAGCTAATTACAGGGCTCCAGTCCGGTCTGAAAAGTCTGAAAGCCTCCATCTTGTTAAGCTGTGCTGAGAGTAGATAGCTTACATAGATGTTTAGGACTGCACCAGAGTTCCGTTGAAGCGAACCCCCGACCCTCTTTTTCACAAGGACCAAGGATCGGATCTGTGTTCTACGCCTACTCCTGGACTGGAAAACAGCTTCCAATGTATGAAAAAAATGAGAAGGTGAAAACAACCTAAGAACTCCCTGAAGAATCATTGAAGAACGAGTGAGCTATGTTCCTTATAGCTCCTTACTGTACCATATTGGACATAGAAGTCATTATTATATACTCTATGTAGCATAACAACCAACATAGGAAGGAAGGGAATTCTAATTAGCTCATTATAGTGCAATTAATGCACTACATGAGGTGTTGAAGTCATGCATGTTGTCCACTAACAAACCTGATCATATTTTTCCATGAACACAACTGGATTTAGAATGGATTTAGGATGCACAGGACAGAGTAGGGTTCCCCAGACTGAGAGCGATTAACCCTGTCAATCACTCTGCTGAACAAAAGCACTTATGCGATCACTTGATTTGTCAATTTGTGAAGTGCCAATCTTCAAACTTGTTAGTGGTTTCGTTCGTAAAGTGCTAAAAGGCCTCTCGTCTTTTGGCCCCAATATTGACTGGAACAACATTTGTATAAATAGTGTTTTGGGAATTTACTGTTCAGGACTACATTAATCGCTCATGAGGTTGGAAAAAAATAGGCGTATCTGGGGAAAATGGCAAAATGTACGAAAGGGAAAGAAGAAAGTATGATCATTAATTCATTTCAGTGATATCACCTCCCAAGCGTTCTGCATCGCTTTCAGGGACAGGTCTGGAGATGCCTTTTGTTTTACTCATTTATAAAGTTGGTTTTGATGCTGGGGGAGGGGGTGTGTAATTCATTCATCTACCAGCCACTCCATCTACTAGCATTATTTATTAATGCTAAAAGGCTTTGTGCTTAAGGCATTAGTAATTATGCTTTCTCTCTGCAGCTCTAGCCGCAGCACAGTCAGACCTCGCTTTAGCTTTAATTTCCGTTAGTCTTCATAAATCCACCAATTCCGCTTCCTCTAGGTTTATTAGCACCCTCCATATATTTCATCTCCTCTTGTGTGGATCACTTATTAATGCGATAAGCACCTCAGGTGACGAGTGCGACCGGCCAGGACATCTTCTGAAACACTTCAGGGGAAACGCAGAGGTGTGGAAAATGACGCCGGCGATGAAGACGAGGGTGTGAAAGCAACTGAGGCGGGACGCTGGGGAGAGGGATGCACTTCAGTTGCGCTGGTCCCATGTAATGTGCAACGCTAATGACACGCAAATCTAAAGGCCACTTACTGCTTTGACAACAGTGCCCTCTTTATATTAATAATATCCTGAATCATTTATGAACTTTGTTATTAAATTATTCATCATATTATTAATATTTCCACACTGATGGAGAAATTCAACACTCATCATGGGACTGAAAACAAGAACAAAAAGGTGTCCAGATCTCAAGAGACCAAAGGTAACTCTGAAGGAGCTGGAGAGATCCACAGCCCAGATTAGAGAAGCTGTTCATAGATAACCACAGCCCCAGACGCGCCACAAAAGCTGGGCTTTATGGAAGAGTAGCGGGAAGAAAGCCATTATTGAAAAAATAAAAACATATGAAATCATTCTCTGGTGTGATGAGACCACTGAGAGCTACAACTGATGGAATCCAAACATCACCCTGAGAACCATGTGAAGCCATGGTGGTGGTAGCATCATGCTGTGGGGATACTTTTCAATGAGCAGGACCTGTAAAACTGATCAAGCTTGAGGGCAAGATGAATGGAAAACTTTAGAAGAAAACCTGTTGCAGTCTGCAAGAGACATGAGATTGACGCAGAGGTCCTTTGTCCTTTCTGACAGGACAACGACCCTAAACATACTGCCAACACTGGAGGGGTTCAACACCTAATACCAAAAAAACTCTGGCTCACTAATAGTCTCCTTCCAATCAGACAACGGGCAAAAATCTCAGGATCCGAATGTGCAGTGCTGATAGGGGCATGTCCCAGAAGATTAGCAGCTCTAACTGCAACCAAAGAGATAAAGTTGATGTCACATTTAAAAATATACACCCCCAAAATGTTGTGGACATAGAGTGTAAATCAAATGGTAAAAATCACCAATTAAGTCAATTTCAGTCCCAATTTCAGTAAAAAAAAAAAAAAAAAAGTGGAAAGCTCTGGTCTCCATCAGTAATTAGTGCTGAGTAAATATCAGGCGGTCATGTAGATTTAAATTGCAGTGATCGAGAAGAGTTCCATCGACTTCATTATCAACCCAAAGATTAAGATTAGGTGACTGTCGGAGTCGAAATTTAGCAGACTTTTAAAAGCTTATCAACGCTCTCGAACGTCATCTTTTTTTTTCTTCTTTTTTTTTGCATGAAGGGTAATTAGAAGAGAAAATAAGACTGTTGAGGGTCCTTTAAACTTTTGAAGATCTGAGCTAGATTAAACTTTCCTTTGATTTCTTTGCTCTGGCTTTGAAATGCACATTTGAGAAGACACGTGGTAGATCGGGCAGTTCGGCATCTCCGTCTCCGTGTCTGGATCGGTAACCAAACCTGACATCAAAAACCGCCATTTCGAGCTGCGTATTACTTATTTATGGATTTCAATTTTGATATATCTATACTGAGAAGAAAGGAGAGAGAGAGAGAGAGAGAGAGAACACATTTCGTTCTTTGCATTAGAAATGTTCATTGATTTTAGAGGTTATGGAAAAATTAGGGGAAGAAAGCAGACCAAAGTGTGTGTACAAGAGGAGAGGAAAGCGAGAAAGAGAAACGCAGAGGCCTCTCATGGGTAGGGGAGCTGATTGTGCATGAATGAGGACTCCGTCCTGTTCCCACGGAGACAGGTTAATAGGTACAGCTCGTCTCATCACTCAGAAAGGGCCTGAACGCGGCCTCACATATAATTCAGCTGCTAATTACCCGGACCAAGATTACAATTTCTCCCTCTGACAGATACTGTCAAATATTCCGCAAAGGCAAATCAATATTTTATCATCTTTTCACATTACTCTGAGTCGGGTCAACAGCACCAAGGTAAGGAGGGGATAACAGGGTTTTTTTGGGTAGGTGTTGGGGGGCGGGGGCAATTACTGATTCTGGGATTCAGAGCCATTGAGACATTCACACACACTCGCACACACATACAAACACACACACACACACACACACACACACAGTAGCATTATCTTGTGCCTTATACAGTATTCTGAATCTAATGCCATTGAAGACTAGATGGTTTATTCCATAATTGCAGTGCAATTTAGCACTTTTATCTCTAAAAACTTGAATCTCTCTCTCTCTCTCTCTCCCTCGCTTCAAAGTTTCTTTGCTGGCAGCCTCCATTTTGTGCTTAATGAAGTATCAGAGCTGTTTGTTTCAGCATAGAATTAGCACCTACACAAAATGTGGTTATCCAGCAGCCATGCTAATTTAACTTTAAATTTAAAGTTTCTAATGAATAATTCACTTTCAGTTTATATAGTTTTAGTTAAAAAGCGTCAAACTTCTAAAGTGACCTTTTTGGTCAGTATGAAAATATCCCAAAAATAAAAATAAATATATATATATATATATATATATATATATATATATATATATATATATATATATATATATATATATATATATTTTTTTTTTTTTTTTAAAGGAAACTTGCAAGGATCTTCAGATGATGATGCAACTTCCTGTTGGACACGTGACTTGTGGACTATCCCAAAGAATACATGGGGTGAATGAGTTTATGTAACAGGGATGAGTGTATGAATTTTAAATTTGCAGTTTTTCCATAAACTATAATGGATGAGGCATGGAAACGGATAATAGCAAGACCTTTGAAGAGTTTTAATGATTTATTTACTGTAACGTGTAGATATAGTGGGATATGACAGGAGGAAATTGTTGGGAGACTTATTTTCTGAAATATGGTTGGAAAACGTTGTTGTGAAGGACACTTTACTTGTGTTTAAAATGTCTTAACATACTTTACTTTACATTAACTTTAATTACTTTCATTAACTACAAGGCTGGTGTTTGATTTCGTTTTCATTTCTCCCTCATCAGGTTTGTCACTGGTGACAGTCAGCGTCCATCGTTAACAAGATCAATGCTCGGGGTCAGTCAGTAAGGTGAAGTAATCAGTCATAACTGATAAGAAATTAGGACAGTTATTTTTTACTCATGGGATTGCGTAAGGACTGCTACTGTAATGTTCTCCCTGAGCGCTTTACTCCAACGTTATCTAAACATTATCTTGCTCCAGTCTTTCTTATCATCTGAAAGAACATCACAGCAATGAGTTCTGTTTGTTCTTGTTATTTAGTTACCCGGAGCTGTTTTTAAGGCAAAAGTGATAAGTATTCAGAAAATAAAAATGGTCTTTTTCCTCAGAAAGATCCTCACATCAACAGATTAAATGTTTGTGAAAAGCTAGCTTGACCAAATTGCCAGCTTAAACTTCATCGTTTTAGGCTTTTAAACACATTCTAACATATTTCACACCAAATCACAAACATAACAAATATCTAAAGCTAGCTAAAATAATTAAATGTCAAGCAGGTAAATGTTATCCTAGCCAACCTAATGCTTTAGCAGCCGTACCTAGATAACATTGAGCTTTTTCATCATTTATTGCTCTGTTGAATTGTACATTCAAATAAAGACAGAAGACCAAATGTTTGGCCTTAAGTTTAAATTAGACTTTGGCTTATATTAATATTACTTAGCTAGCTTGCTAAGCCTGCACATTATTATGCTAACTAGCGCTCTATGTAATTGCTAACTTGCTAACTTTCTTGAACAAGAGAAAGCCTTTTTTTGTCTCTTAGAGTTGAATTGATCAAATTTGAGGGGGAAATATTTCTAGTTAGGTTATCATTCTTTCCTTTATATTTGCTCTTACAGCTCATGTCATGCTTCTTTCTTGAAACTCCTTTTAATTGCTGTAATATGTATTAGAAATCATTTATCTAGAATCATGTTGCAGTTATTACTTTGGCAGCACTTTGCCAATGAGAGTTTATTGACCTGGTGATAGAGAGAGAGAGAGAGAAGGATGAAACCATCACACTCGTCCATGTTTCGACCCCATCAAGACCTTAATTCTATTCTTAGTCAAGCGTGTGTGTGTGTGTGTGTGTGTGTGTGTGTGTGTTTGCTCTAGACTTGCATGTCTTCTCCATTTCCCTAACTGCTTTCTCTAACTACATATATTTAACGATATCAGCTTGGGGGAAAGCACAGGGCCTCGGGGAACACCGCAGGAATGTGATAAGACCCGGCCAGAAAAGTGAAGGACACACAATCTCTGTGAATGGATAAACTATTAGCCATGGCTAACACACACCAGTCTGTGCCAAGAGGAAGAGCAGAATGGGAGCTTTGTGTGCTTGAACGCGTCAAACACCGATGAGAACCAGAGCAAACTCACTTCCTAAAGCAAATATTTATCCAGTGAGGACACTTAAAGATGAAGGACACACCTCATGATTTTAGCACTAGACTCAGGTGATAATAGTGTTTGACATGGATTCAGTTAGGATGTCTTTCCTTTTCTGATTATATAATAATAATAATAAAATGCTATTTTTTCACAACAGGATTGGACACTGGGAAATTACCAATATAATTCTATTAGTTTTTATGAAGAATAATGTGTAATAAATAAATTAATACATACATACATACATACTAAAATAGAAGTAGTAAAAATGTTCCCATTACATAATTGTTAAATTTTTTAAATGTATATACTTTTCTAAAAAAGTATACACCACAATGCTAAAATATGTTTTGAATATTTCTTTCATTTATGAAGAAACCAATGTTTTCATTCTTTCTACATATTTAGTACATAAAATACTGCATTTTTAATGATTTAAAAAGATTTAAATCTCACAAAATATAAGTAAAGTATATTTGTATACATTATACAGTATATAAAAATGATAAATGTAGACATATAAATAAATAAATTTTATTTATTATTTATTATTATTTTACTTTATTTATATACTTATTTATAAATTTATTTGTATAAATAAATACAAATATAAATAAAGTGCAATAAAAAAAAACGAATCAAAAAACATCCTCTATAGATATCTATATATTGTTTACTTTCTTTTTATTAATTTTTTTGTTGTTGTTCCTTTTGTTTTTTTCATTTTAAACCAAGCTTTCATGCACATGCACAGTGATTTCCCCTGGCCTCTTATGAATGGTGTGCCAAAAGTGGTGGAAATATTTTCCTACTTAACACTTTGAACAGAGTCAGGTTAATTACAGACGCAGATTCAAATGGAAGAACCAGAGCACACCGTGGCAACCTGGGCGTTCCTTTCTTCACTTGTTGTCATGACAGCAGGGGTGAAAGTTCACTCCCATTTTGTCATGGTGTCAGACAGCAAGGGTAACATGCTGGGTAATGACCACCTCATACACATCCCCCCTGGTTTTCTCTCTCGCTTTGTTGCTTCATCAGTCCATACCGTAAGCAGTCACATAGATAGATCTCGATGTGGACTGTATGTGTGTGTGTTTGTCTGGATGCAATGGCATGTCAGTGTGCCATGTAAAAGCACTTGACAATAGAAAAATAAAACACTGTAGCACACATTGAAATACAATTCTTGGACAGAAAGAAAAATCATATGGCAATATGAGACTGGAAAAAAAAATATGGCTGGAAAACAATCATTCACAGAGAATGGTGAAACTATTTGAACCACTAAAGTTGCTGCTCAAGTTTTGACTCAACTGTCGGCTTCTTTGAGAGAACATGCCCCACTGGGGATTTTGATGTAGTTTCCTGGAGGTAATGAAGCCATAGTCACAAATCCCAACTTATCTTGTGTTCTGGGTAAATCTGAAACATAAAACTGTAGTACAGAAGCATCTAACTTGCTTTTGAAAAGCTACTGTAGTATCAATCTTCTGGATGGTTCGAAGAAATTGACTTAATTGCTGCAATTGTTCACTACAGAGCGAAATAATATAGTCATACACAAGAGAAACTAGGATTTAAACCAGCAAATATAAGTAAGTAAGTATATCAAGTAATTATCGAATAAGTCATTAATGCTTGGTCCCCCAAAATTGCTCCTCTAAGCTATAAATCTGATTTTAAAAGATGTGGGTTGTTGTTCTCTAACATATCAAGACAGATAAGTGGAAGCTATGTAAAACAGCAATTATTATTATTATTTTTAATCCAAAAAGCCAGTAGGTGTTACACACTTATAATCATAATGAAAATATTTGTATGTGAATAGTGCTTGGATCCCAAAAGTCACTCTTTAGAATAATAGGTCTGGTTGGAAAAGATGTAGCCTGCTGGTTTGTGATCTATCAGGACAGTTAAAGGGGAACAACTTCAATTGGAGGCACCATCTGAATATATTAAGAGCTCAGATTGAATATTGTGAACCTGAACAGAGTCACTAACAATGGAGCAGCCCGATGGTTGGTGATAAAGCGATAAAATTATGTATTCAAGACTGGCTTTTGCTCCTTCTCAGGTTTAATTGCATGGAACCATTTGGGAGGCCGAGCCAGCAGTCAAAGCTGCAACTACAGCACTTCGGGGAATCTTCTCTCTGCACTCCATCCGGGACCAACAGCCCATAAAGATTCTGATGACATTTTTTTTTCTGAGATAAGGTAAAGTATGCAGTCGATGTATGATAATTCCTTCTGCCTTTGATGAGGGACACTTTCTGTGAGAGTGATACTTATTCATTTGGTTTGACAATTTGGGCTTCAGGTCCCTGAGTGGAAGTGAAAAGAGAGAGATAGGAGGACAAACTGTAATAGTTTGTAACAGATGGATGGCGGGATGGATGGATAGGTAAATGGATGGATGGTTGGATTTGGGAGAACTACAGGTATTTGAATCTTAAAAACATTGAAAAACCAGTTTGCAAGATTCCAACTGGACTTTTCAGACATACCTCGCTATACAAAGGTCTTGTGAACAATATTGTGAACACAATAGTACCAATTATGTGACCAGTTCATTGTGTGCTAGCATATCTATACTATGGGTCATATCTAAAGCTAATTCTACACATTCCACTGACAACAATGGAAAAAAAACTGTTTATTTTAATGAAATGTGTGTGTTAGCATTTGATAGTAAATGTTGGAAATTAATGTAGTTTGGTGTCTGATTGAGAATCCATTCTTTTTCATCTAGTACATTTGGTTTGCACCCCTTTAAAGATCCTGTGTAAAAATCCTACACCAGGGGGTTTCCCGTTAAATGAGGGTTCCACATAAAACTAGCTAGGAACAAGTAACCATCTAGAGAACCTTTATATGATGGTAAGTGTTGAATGGTGGGGGTGCAATGCTTTTGGCTTCATGGGATATATGATGTTGTTGTTTTGATGGGCAATGCTAATGTACACTCTTAGAACAAATGGGTTCATCCATCACCCCTCTTGGCTTTTTGGTTTTTTTTGGTCTTTCATTTTTTTTTCAGGACTCTTCTAACTGTTTCAAGTAGAAGCCCTTTAAGAAGCTCTATGAGGAGTCCAGGCGTTTTTTATGTTTAACGTTGCTGTATGATGTGAGTGTGAATATTATGGTCTGTTAAAGAACGGTCTTATTCTTGAGAATATTGCTGTTTTTTTTTTAAGTGGTTCTATCCAGCACCCTCTAAGGTTCTTCAGGTTTTTCATGGTTTGTCTGCACACATGGTAGTGTCTTTATTGGAAAAAACACTACATGGCCAAAAGTTTGTGGACATCTGAGCATCATAGTAACGTGTGCTTTTTTGAAAATCCAGATTTAGTCCGCCTTTGCAGCTCCGCTCTTCTGGGAAGGCTTTCCACTAGATTTTGGAGCATGGCTGTGGGGATTTGACCATTCAGCCACAAGAGCATTTGTGAGATCAGTAAGTGATGTTGGGCAAAGAGGCCTGGGGTGTATTTGGTGTTCCAGTTCATCCCAAGGGTGTTCACGCCAACCATGTCTTGAAACCATGTCTTCATGGAGCTCGCTTTGTGCATGCTGGAACAGGTTTGCGTTTCTTAGTTCCAGTGAAGGGAAACTGTAATGCACACGACATTCTATACAATTGTGTGCTTCCAAGTTTGTAGCAACAGTTTGGGGAACCGCATATGGGTCTGATGGTCACGTATCCAACAACTTCTTACCATATAGTGTAGGTGATAGATAGCAAATGCCTTAGAGAAAAAAAAAAGTTTTATCTAAGTTCCTTTGTTTCAGTTCATCCGATTGTAGGATTTTAGGATTTTATGTGTAATCTCCAACAGAATGTTTCTCTCTGAGATAGGTTTTCCAACCCACAACTATCCAAAGAAGCCCTGAGGAACCTTCTACCTACCTACTTCTTTCTGATTTCAAACAGCTGTTTAATAGTTTGATGGTGAACGTTGGTGTTATGAATTCTACCCTCAACATTTTTCAGAATATTGAGGTTTACAGAATCCAAGATAATAATTACCCACATTTCTTCCCTGGCAACACAGCATTCAAACTCACCACACCATTGTCCAACCATCAATCCATTTTGCCAAAGCTCTGACATTGACAAGAGCACAATGCAAAGCTGTCTGCATGCTGAGATTTATGGTGCTGTAGCTTCATCTCTCTGACTCTGTGCAGAACTCTCCTAATGAATGGATGTGTGTGTGTGTGTGTGTGTGTGTGTGTGTGTGTGTGTGTGTGTGTGATTGATACTGGTCAGCTCCACCGTGCGGAAATTGATCCAATGCAGCTCCAATCAGGCCAAGGCTCCCTGGTCAACCCATTGCCTAGCAACCACAGCTCTCCTCGTCCAGCATGAGCAACCTGTACCACTCCCCACACTCCCTTCACCAACAGACACACACACACACACACACACACACACACACAAAACACAGATATGTAGCTCTCTAAGCCACTGACCTCTGGGCCATACATCAAAAACCCCAGGACCATGTCCTCTACTAACGCTGCTATTCATCTTACCCACATCCCGTCAAAATGGCCACCATTTAGCCTGAACATGACTCAGACTCAAGGCCTCATCCTGTTCTGCAATGCCCCATAGCTCATACCATATTTACTCTCTCTCCCTCTTTCTCTCTCTCTGTTCAGAGAAGATTGATGCTCACTCTTTTTTCAGCTACCTGCTGAAGAGTTTCCCCAACTATAATGAACTTCCAAAGGTCAAAGGGGTTGGAAAGGCATGACATAAACACAACACTAACACTGCTTTACACATACACACATATTTTTGGCTGTACATACAGTCTACACGTATATGGATATCAGTGATTTCGTATTCGATAATGTCATTGCTATTCGATTTCACTTCCTGGGATTTTGGATAAGACCCAAGGGAACACTTTGCAACCATAATCGGTAATTCCATCTCATCGTTAGTCCATGTTTTGGCCACGTTGTTGTTTTTCCACATTTCGTCTTCTCTCCTGCTCAATATGAAGCGCTCCGTGTTTGTCTTAAGCCGTTTGACGTAACGGTTCATGACACGCCCTCACTGGGCTGGTGTGCTCGTCTGAACTTCAAATGTTTTCGCGTTTTCGTACAGACGGAGAAAGGCTGTTTCTCAGAAATACCCGTGTGCCTGGACAGGGCCTTAATTTCATGCTCTTTTGAAAATAAACTTAATTTGCCCATGCACAGGCCTGATGACAACTGGTGATTTATTGAATATTCAGATCATCAACAGTTCTCAACATTTAAATAATATTTATTCAGTTTTCATAAAAGGTCATGCACAATCTTTCATCTGTGCTATCAGAGAGCTCAGTATACTGATGTTAAAGAACAACAAAAGTTTCAATTCAACACGCCTGATGACTATAAGGAGATAATGTCAATCTTTGGACCAGGTTTATAGTTAATTCCGCAACCGATGTTTAATTCCCAATTCTGATTGGTCAGAAGATGTTGATTAGTTTACTCTAACAGCAGTAGTTTGACTGCAAGCTGTGTTATAATGTGGAATGCTTTTTTTGACTTTAGTTTAGTCTTCACTGATTTAATGTCCACATTGATTTAAACTAGGAGTCAGTTACCTAACCTACTGTAAAGTGTAGGAGAAAGAGCGAAACGTTCCAGTGGTACGTGAGCATAGAACAACTCGGTTCCGTGCAAAACACACGGACCAATCATCATGTAGCAGCAAAAATAAACAAATAAATAAATAAATAAAATGTCTCATGTGATTAGCCTGGTTTTGGCCAAAGCGATTCTTGGCCAGGTCATTAACCTAACTGGGCTAATGGGAGATTCATGGGGCTTTGATTGGCTCGCGCTCTTCCAGCCCATTAAGCAGAGGGAGAGAGAATCTGACAGATCCCTCCAAGCATGGCTGAACATTAATGCAGCTACACAACACAGCCCTGAACACAGCAGCAAAATGGCCTGCTGCTCTTTGTCTTCTCTAATTATTATTATTGATGTTGTTAACTCTACCATTGCAGTTAGATTGTTAATTATATGTACAGCTTTTGTTTAAGCCGGAAATTCTACATCGTATGCTATCACTATGCAGTAATATTAATAAAGCTATGTCTAGTCGATTTAAATGGAATAGAAAGACTCATAGTCTATAGACTATTTTGATTGTTTGGGCACATTTCATTAAGGAGACAAATTTCTGAATATCTCAAAAATTGCCATTTCTGTGACTCCAGAACATTCAGACTTTATTCACATTGCTTCATTTGTCTAATTACAGCTTTTTATTGTTTGATTTTTTTAAGGTAAATGTTAGTGTTTGGTTAAGAATGTTGAAAACTTTATTAAATGTTGGTGTTTGCTTGTGAATAAAAGTTTTAAGGTGGCTTAGTGGTTAGTCGTTCACCTCACACTTCCGGGGTTCGATTCCCGCCGGGGCCATGTGTGTGTGGAGTTTGCATGTTCTCCCCATGATGCGGGGGTTTCCTCCGAGTACTCCGGTTTCCTCCCCCAGTCCAAAGACATGCATGGTAGGCTGATTGGTGTGTCTAAAGTGTCCGTAGTGTATGAATGGGTGTGTGTGTGTGTGATTGTACCCCACCTTGTGCCCGATGCTTCCGGGGATAGGTTCCAGGTTCCCCCATGATCATGAAAAGGAGTAAGCGGTTATGGATGCATGGATGGTGGTGAATGCCCATATTTGATTGAGAAAGTTGGTGCTTGATGGTAAATAATGGTGTTTGATGGAAGTTTGAATGTTGGTTTAAGATGGAGAATGATGGGATTTGATAGAGAATGTTGGTGTTTAATGGAGAATATTGGTGTTGATGGAGAATGTTTGTGGTTGATGGTAATTAGTGCTGTTTAGTGTTTGTTTTTTAAGAAAATTTTTGTTTGCTAGAGAATGATGGGATTTAATAGAGAATGATGGGATTTAGATGATGAATGTTGGTGTTTAATGGGGAATGAGGGGATTTGATGGTTATTGTTGGTGTTTAATGGGGAATGATGGGATTGGATGGTGATTGTGTTTAATGGGGAATGAGGGGATTTGATGGTTATTGTTGGTGTTTAATGTGGAATGATGGGATGTGATGGTGAATGTTGGTGTTTAATGATGAATGATGGGATGTGATGGTGAATGTTGGTGTTTAATGATGAATGATGGGATGTGATGGTGAATGTTGGTGTTTAATGATGAATGATGGGATGCGATGGTGAATGTTGGTGTTTAAAGATGAATGATGGGATGTGATGGTGAATGTTGGTGTTTAATGATGAATGATGGGATGCGATGGTGAATGTTGGTGTTTAATGATGAATGATGGGATGTGATGTGAATGTTGGTGTTTAATGATGAATGATGGGATGTGATGGTGAATGTTGGTGTTTAATGATGAATGATGGGATGTGATGGTGAATGTTGGTGTTTAATGATGAATGATGCGATGTGATGGTGAATGTTGGTGTTTAATGGGGAAAGATGGGATGTGATGGTGAATGTTGGTGTTTAATGATGAATGATGGGATGCGATGGTGAATATTGGTGTTTAAAGATGAATGATGGGATGTGATGGTGAATGTTGGTGTTTAATGATGAATGATGGGATGCGATGGTGAATGTTGGTGTTTAATGATGAATGATGGGATGTGATGTGAATGTTGGTGTTTAATGATGAATGATGGGATGTGATGGTGAATGTTGGTGTTTAATGATGAATGATGGGATGCGATGGTGAATGTTGGTGTTTAATGATGAATGATGGGATGTGATGGTGAATGTTGGTGTTTAATGATGAATGATGCGATGTGATGGTGAATGTTGGTGTTTAATGGGGAAAGATGGGATGTGATGGTGAATGTTGGTGTTTAATGATGAATGATGGGATGTGATGGTGAATGTTGGTGTTTAATGATGAGTGATGCGATGTGATGGTGAATGTTGGTGTTTAATGATGAATGATGGGATGCGATGGTGAATGTTGGTGTTTAATGATGAATGATGGGATGCGATGGTGAATGTTGGTGTTTAATGATGAGTGATGGGATGTGATGTGAATGTTGGTGTTTAATGATGAATGATGGGATGTGATGGTGAATGTTGGTGTTTAATGATGAATGATGGGATGCGATGGTGAATGTTGGTGTTTAATGATGAATGATGGGATGTGATGTGAATGTTGGTGTTTAATGATGAATGATGGGATGTGATGTGAATGTTGGTGTTTAATGATGAATGATGGGATGTGATGGTGAATGTTGGTGTTTAATGGGGAAAGATGGGATGTGATGGTGAATGTTGGTGTTTAATGATGAATGATGCGATGTGATGGTGAATGTTGGTGTTTAATGGGGAAAGATGGGATGTGATGGTGAATGTTGGTGTTTAATGATGAATGATGGGATGTGATGGTGAATGTTGGTGTTTAATGGGGAATGATGGGATGCGATGGTGAATGTTGGTGTTTAATGATGAATGATAGGATGTGATGGTGAATGTTGGTGTTTAATGATGAATGATGGGTGTTTAATGGAAAATGTTTTTTCTTAATGGAAACTGTGTTTGGTGATTGTTGTTTTTCAAAGCAAATTTTGGTGTCATGTAGAATGTTGGGGTTGATACAGATTTTTGGCATTTGGTTCAGAATCTTGGTGTTTGATAATCAATATCAGGGTTTGGTGCAGAATTTGGATTTAACTGAGAATGTTTGTGTGTTGCTTGCTGGAGGAGGTTGGGGGTTTGATATGAATGCTTGTGTTTGTTGGTGAATTTTTGTGTTTGCTGTAGAATGTTGGTGGTTGACGGTGAGTGACATTTCAGTACACGGTGGCACCAACAAAAATGGATAGACAAAAAAAAAATATTGTAGGGAGATCAAGTCGGACCAGGATGGACATTAAATGGAACAGCATTTTTAGGACTGATTTTAGGTCAGGGATGGACCGGCTCAATAATAGATCTTCTCGATATCAACAAGCTGAATAATTAATTCGGTCATTCATTCATCTTCAGTAAGTGCTTTATCCTGGTCAGGGTCGCGGTGGAACCGGAGAAGACTCAGTGTGAGTTGATTTGAACAGTATTATTATTTATTCGCGTTACGGTTTGCATCTTTTGCTTTCTTGTTACTTGTGTATACTGCTAATTAATTATTTTTTTTTGATTGCATATAATAGCAAACACTCTCAAAAATAAAGGTACCAAAGATATACCTTTCCTTACCGCTGGGTGATTTGCACTTTTAGTGTGTATATCTAATTTACTTAGGCGTCCATATGGTGTGCCTTTAATTAGATATTAGAGTAATGCATAAAATATTTTTTAAACATGTTTAAAGAAAAAAGAAAAAAAAAAGCATGCCTAATTAACACCAAGTCACCACCATAGCAACAAGCAAAAGGACGTGCATCATCTATGCAGCGTTGCAAAGCACGCAACCAGTGCTTCCGGTTCTCCGATTTCTTTATCCATCCAGTTTCTGCCCAGGTCGAGTCTCCTTTAAATATCCACTGGAGTGCATTAATTAAACCCGAAAAGCTCGTGCCTTCCCTCCCCCGAGTACTATTTCTAACCGGAGATCCGCGATGGCAGCTCGGTGCACGGGCTCACACCGGGAGGGAGCGCGAGGACAACGCGAGCATCTCTCCGCCACAGCATCGCGTGCGCATCCGACATCCTGCATGATAAGCTTATCGTAGACTTGCATGCGCACGAGCTTGTGGAGTTTGTTTGTTTGTGTATGAATGCATGTATTCGCGTTGTCGGGTTCATCCTTCGGCATCCTGTTTTGGCGCCCCGCCGGGGAATGAGAGCAAGGCATCATGGTGCGCATCCTCAGCGCCCTCGGCTTGGTCATGTTCAGCGTGGCTCTGCTCATCCTCTCTCTCATCAGCTACGTGTCCATAAAGAAGGACGCCATCTTCACGGGCCCCAAATACCCGAGCGGCGGCGGGCCGCGGATGTACATGTTTCACACGGGCTTCAGGTGAGTGAGGACGGCGCTCCGGCCATGCATCAGCGCCTCTGCAGTGCTGAGTTACACGCTATGACTTGTATGAGCCGTTACATAAACATCAGAAATATCAACACTAGTACAGCTGTGGGTGTTTGTTTTTCTTTCCTGTGCTATTTAGAGCATAAACAGCCATCCGAATTTTTTAAAACACTGCTTAAGACGGCATAGATACCATTCTCAACTCAAACGCATGATTGTCAATGTCACTGACAGAGATTTTTTTTTTTAAAGGGCCTCAGTTTTATGCTCCATCACTGCGCATGCGCACCAAACGCACCCAAAAAAAAGCAAAGCAATGACGAAGCAGCTCATGTAGGCTAGCAGATACTAAAAATAAAAAGGAGAGCCTTATCACGTTTCAGTCCAAGAAGAGTTGATAAAAGTTGTACAGTAGCCCACCTATGCAAAACAAACAAACTGAAAATCCATTATATTTATTTAACTAAAAGGTTTTGTTTGTTTATTCATAGTTCATTTCACTTACATCATCCAAACCACTTACACTGTGTTCAAATGAAGATGTAAAACATTTTTTTGTAGATTAAAGGTGCAATAGGTGATTTATTGTATTACACACTTGTATAAATAGACCGAAAGAATGGAAAGATATATAGAACATGATTAAAAAAAATGTATCCATTAACAATGGATTAAACTGTGGCCTTAGCAAGATGTATTAAGTCCTCAAGAAACCCTGTTTGGAAAACTAACCTCCAGTCCGGAATACTTATTCATGTTTGGACACGCCTCCTGTCAATCATTTTTATATACACTCAATGTGTCACCTAAGGTTATGGGGCGGAGCTTCATGAATATGGGCAGGAATTATTCAAATGTCAAGCCAACCTCATTATTAGAGATCTAATCCTGAAAAGAAAAGGAAAAAAACCCACCAGAACACTAATCTTACTTAATGTACTTTTAAGTTTAAAGTTGCTGAGCTTTAGATAAAACACGTTCAACATTACCAGAAATAAAACTGTACCTAAATAAATAAATACAAACCATAAGTATGTATCTTTCACCCTAAATATAGTAGTATACACTATTGGACTAGAAGGATCACTGATGTAGTTAAGCATGACTCAAAAAGCTACTTAGAGATACAGCATTTGCAACTTTCCAGGTAAAAATCTAAACACTACCGGTGCCTTTAATTCAGTTGGTCCATCAATTGTGATTATTCCTTCATTCCTTCATTCATTCGTTCATTCGTTCATCTTCAGTAAGAACTTTTATCCCACTCATTGCAAGGTGTGAGGCATGAATACATCCTGAATGGAACGCAGATCCATCACAGAGCAGCGCATACACACATTCACAAACTTATTCACACCTAGGTTCAATTTAAAGTAGATAATCCACCTAACAACATGGTTTTTTTAGGGGGGAGGAAACCAGGGAAGACAGGAAAGCCATGCTGGACCACAACGCTACCACAATTATGATTATATCTGTACTTCAAAATGAGGTGGGGGTTAACAAGTAGTGCAGGAAGACTCAAAGACCACATTTACACTACATGCTTCAAGTGACCCAATTCCAATTTTTTTCCCTCCCGTGTGGCACAGATCAGATATGACCCATGAACGAAATAAATCTGATATGACTCGGATATGTACATTTGTAATATTCATGTAAGCAGACAAATCAGATATTCCCCTGTCAATGTGACGTCATGCGACGGTGGCAAATGACATCAACTCTAGTGGACACCACCCGCGAAAACACAACTCTCAACAAGGGTTCTCTTCTTTTTCTCCCTGCCTTAAGTGGCTGGTGTTTTGCTTAGCTTTAAATATGGTGCAGAAAGCAAAAGCTTGTATTATATTTTTGTCTGCGTCCATTGCAAATTGTGCCGTTTTTACTTACTTTTTGACCTAAACTGATGTCTACCTCGGGTGGTTTCACAAAGCGTATCGTCTTAATGCAGATATCGGATATGGGTCACTTTTAAAAGACTTAAGCAGGTCGTCAAATAAAAATTGGATATAGTCAAAGACTCAGAATTGGGCGTCAAGACCTGCAGTGTAAATGCAGCCATAGTCTCTGAGCCAATGCCAAACAGAAATTCTAGTCATACTCAAAGGTGTCTCTGTCTCTTTCTTAGAAGGCTGTGAAACTCTTGTGATATGGCAGATTGTAAAACTCGTCTCTCTGATTGAGGCTGGAGTGGAAGCCTGAGGAGCTGTCCTTGGTCCTGATTTACTCACTTGGCAGTTCCATTTTCTGCCAATGATCATCTTGCTTTTTGTTGCATCCAAGGTTATAAAACGGGAGCCATTTTGCTGAAGCACGTAGGAGTTGCTTTCCGGGAGGGAGGGAGGGAAGGAGGCTTGGACCATCTGCTGTCGCAGTAGGGTGATTTGTTGACCTCAGTGTGACTTGCTTTTCAGTTAAGGCTTATGAACTTCAAGAACGATGACTTTCAGAAATCGTATACTCCAAACCACAGCATGTAGAATGCAGACAGTCCTGAACACCAACCCTCTCTTTAGTTTATTCATGCTTGCTCTCAGAGTACCATCTCCCTCCGATATTTCCCTTTCCCATCCCTAATAACCTTACTAATAAACCAGTACACGCTCTTAACGAGTGAGGCTGAGTAACTGACCAGGTCTGAAGTCTAAAAAGAGGCAGTCTAATTAGAGTGGCCATCGACTGCCCGAGGCAGGGGGGATTGGCGCTGGGGCCGATGGGGTGGCATTGATCCGAGCTACTTTCAACAGCTGCCACCGCTGTGACATCAGGACCGGGTCTTCCTGTGAAATGGAACGGAAACTCTATTTTCCTGTTGCCCCCACTGACCAGCTGCCCCCCTGCTTAGAACTCATTTTTTCATGTTTTTCCCCCCTTTATTTCTCTTCTGTAGATCCCAACTGGCAATGAAGTTTCTGGACCCAGCGTTTACACCCTTGAACAATGCCCTAAATGAGAACCTACAGGAGAACTCATCCAAGTGGAAGTTTAATACAACGGGCTATTTAGAGCAAAGGTAAAGTATGGTGTGTTTCCAGTACGATGGGTATGTTGTAGTGTTATTAGCACCAGCATAAGCCATAGATAATATAAAGCCATTCATAATGAATTATATATTATATCAGTGGTCACCAACCCTCTTCCTTGAGCTCGACCTTCCTGGAGCTTTCATCTCCAACCTAAATCTAGCACCCCTGTTTTCATTGATCAAGAACTTCTTAAGGCAATTGTTAGATGGTCAGGTGGGCACGATTATGGTTGGAGCTAAAGTCTTCAGGAAGGTAGATCTCCAGGAACAGGGTTGGTGACCATTGTATTATAGCATGAATAATCTGAGCTGTTTAAGTCATTAAAAAGTAGAACAAATCCAACCAAGGAATCCTGATGCTCCAAGGCCTGGAGTAACAACAATGGTCTCCATCGAATGTTCAGTATTATGCGTTACAATGAAAATTGTCTTTTCCACACCACTGACTTGAAGAGTGTTTAACCATGCCTACTACCAACCATTTTTTTGTTCCTAAAGTGTAACTATTGCTGTTAAAGCCTTTCTAAATTTCAGAGGTAAAGCTGTTCCTTTGAGTTTTTCAACAGAGGAAAGTCTTCAAGGCAGACAATCTTTGCTTTTTGTGGTTTCTCTGTAGAATGTCATGCGTTCTTGTCATTTTTGTCTTATTTGACTTTTTAAGGATATTCCACAATCTTAATGTACTATAAACAAAATACGTATATAGCAATTAATTTAAAAAATTATAGTCTTTAGCAATATTATATAAGCTGTGGTATAAGACACTGTCATTCATTATTTTAATATAACAGTATGCCCTTATTCCTTGCATAACGTATTTAACAAGTCTTAAATGTATTCATTGAGTAAACCAGTTAATCTTGCATGTATGTCGACGAGCTACAGGGACAAATACCTGTGGTCGCTGGTGGATCTTATTTACATTTATTGATGGAATGTATTAAACTTGCTATTGAATGCTGGACAATTGGCTTCTGAGACCAAAATCCATGTTTCTAGGAATACATGGAATGTCATAGAAGTACCTGAAAGGACCTACCTCTCATAAAACATGCTAGAACCTAGCAAGCATCTAGAAACTGTTCTTTACTTGCTTCTCTGACGGAGCTCATAAAACAAAAACTTACATCAGAGTATTAAAATCTTTTTAGGCACCTAAGACTCTTTACAATCCAGAGAACCATTAAGCGTACTATGTTAATAATGATCCAGAGTGTAGTGTAATCCAGTGTGATGTTCGTGATGGTGTGTGTTTTGCAGTAAAGAGATTGCCCAGTACATCGACGTGCCACGCAACTTTACCCTGACCAAGAACAGCGTTCGTGTTGGTCAGCTGATGCACTACGACTACTCCAGTCATAAATACGTCTTCTCCATCGGCGAGAACTTCCGCTCCCTCTTGCCTGACTCGTCGCCCATCCTTAACAAGCGCTACAACACGTGCGCTGTGGTTGGAAACAGTGGAATCCTGACAGGCAGCCGGTGTGGCGCCGCCATTGACGCCTATGATTTCGTCTTCCGCTGTAACTTTGCGCCAACCGAGGTCTTCCGCAGGGACGTGGGCCGCCGCACAAACCTCACAACCTTTAATCCCAGCATTCTGGAGAAGTACTATAACAACCTGCTCACCATCCAAGACCGAAACAACTTCTTTCTGAGCTTGAAGAAGCTGGACGGAGCGATCTTGTGGATTCCAGCCTTTTTCTTCCACACCTCAGCCACTGTCACACGCACGCTGGTGGACTTCTTTGTGGAGCACCGTGGGCAGCTGAGGGTGCAGCTGGCCTGGCCTGGGAACATCATGCAGTATGTCAACAGGTTAGCCAATAATTACACCAGAATGCATTGTATTCTGAGCTGATCTCGCTTACACACACACATGCACCAAATTTTAACAACTAGTTCTCAAAATTTCCATTGACTGTAGAAGGCCATAGAAGTGCATTAGATTATACTTTCATACTGTAACATACAGGCACAAGACACAACTCAAGTGAGAAAAAAGTGGGACCGTGACATATTCTACAAAAACAGAAACAGGCCGTAGCTTTAAAAGAGACGTATAGATACTGTGGACATGATGAAAATATCATAAAAGACATTTCTATGATCTATTTAAGCGCAAGAATAACAGGGTTGCGTTTTTTTAAAATATATGAAAATTCAAGTTAGTTTTATTACTAGAAAAATAAAAGAAATGTAGTCGAAAAAAAAATTTGTGTAATAATATGAAGAAATTCTAATAATAAATCAAAAACAATTCTTTTGTAAACCTACCTGTGATATCTCTTCAGAGTGTGCTGTGGCATGCAGTAAGTTATCACAATATCAGTATCACGTCGTCATATTGCCCGGCCGTAAATGCATACAAGAGGAGACCGACATACAAAGAACATACAAAGACAGGAAAGAGGCACCAAGAGCGTGTATGAGAGAGGGAGAGAGGGAGAGAGGGGGAGAGGGAGAGAGGAATCGATGGAGAGAATTGGAGAGGCGTTGTTGAATGGAGCCCCGTTGAGGTTTATGAAGAGGGGCTTAAGCATGCCGGCCACCAGAAATGCCTCACTGCACTGTAATCTCCTCCAATCCCATTAAAGAGGCACAATCACTGCCTTTAAGACGCTCTGATAGGCCTAAGACACCCTAAGAGTTTAATGTTGACTGTAATTTAATAGACATCGGTGCAGAAACACAATGTACACAAACACTCAGGTCCTGATAAGGGACATTGTGATTTTCAGGTAAAATCACTGATCAATTTTTTCTTTTAAAAAAAAAAAAGACCCCCAAACCGTACAAGAGTAGTTATTTGTAATGTGGCCATTAAGCAGGGTTCCAGGTCTTAGCAAAATTTCCAACTCAACTTCATGTCAGAAACAGAAGAGCTGACTAAAAAAAAGACAATCCAGTATTGGAAAAGGCAGACGTTCTTAATATTTGTGTGAAAAAGCTCACTGTGGTGTGCACGCATTTCTGATTTGCAATATCTGCAATTAACCTTTTCATCAACAGCCATTATCCACTCCATAATCCCATTCTCCTTCTTCCAGACTTCAGTGTATCTTACAACAGAACTATGTCATACTGTAGATACACTGTCTCTGCTTACACTTTCCTTTTGTTTACCATAGCCTATATTTGTAGAAATTGTTTAGATTTAATCCTTTAGATTATTTTCTTTAAAACAAGTTCTCGGCAGCCACCGTTTTAAAAAAAAAAAACCAAAAAATACAACCCTGGCAACACTACCAGTAAGTGCTCTTATGTGTATATTATATGTGAGCTGTGGTTATGAATACAGTTTTGTGAATTAAGTGGTAAAGTGTTTTATCAGTAGAAATTAGCTGTTTAAGTCTAACAGGGATTGCGTAAAGGACTTCAAAACACAGACAGTCAGAGTAATGACGGGTATGTCCATAATCACAAACATTACGGGCACAGGCGGGAATCAAATCGAAGAATCTTATGTGTGAAACATGAATTTTGACTAGGAAAACTAGGCTTGGACTTAACGACAAAAATGTACAATGTTCAAAGGCTTTTCAACTAGCCACAATGGGGGTATAAGCAGATCTTCACACAAACAGGTGAACACAGTCGGGTAGCAAATCAGTGACCGGACTGGAGCAGAAAACAAAACACATGGTGTTCATCACAGCACGAACTGCAACACGAAGGAGGAAACCATTACAAATACTAAAAACAAATAAACAAACAAAACTACCTGTAGTAGGCTAGCATCTAGAACTAAAAGTCCTGCCTTTCCAAATGTGCTGGTTCACTCGAAAACATTCACATTGTCATTAATATAGAAGTTGCAAGCTGACCATCAGCCACACCTTTAACCTTGAATTTATCCTTCAGAAAAGTTTCTCGACTGTGCGAAAGTGCAAACGGTTTCCAGTGATGTTTTAAAGCACTTTTCTCTTTCAAATGCTGCGTGATGTGCCGCAAATAACGAATGGGAATTAGTAATGGTCAGCTTGGCGTCATCACGTAGTTAGCATTTCTACTGTCTGTCATTATCCTTCAACGTTGTTTTTAATGCTCGGACGTTTCTTAAACAAGCGCTCTGTTTGAATTCGCAGGTACTGGAAGACGAAGCAGCTCTCCCCGAAACGGCTGAGCACAGGGATCCTGATGTTCACCCTGGCCTCATCCCTGTGCGATCAGATTCACCTGTACGGTTTCTGGCCTTTTGGCTGGGACCCGAACACAGGCAAGGAGCTGCCCTACCACTACTACGACAAGAAAGGTACCAAGTTCACCACCAAGTGGCAGGAGTCGCACCAGCTGCCCACCGAATTCAAGCTCCTATTCAAGATGCACACGGATGGCATCCTCAAGCTGAGTCTCTCACACTGCGCGTAGAGGTCAAAGTCCGGCGCTCGGAAGGTCACGTGCTTGTTGAACGTGGAGATTGGAGCTCTTTTAAGGGGCATATCAAACTTTTTAAATAATTATATATGCTTGTATTGATGACGTCAAGTGCCAATCAGCAACCTTCAGGCCAATTTTATGATGCGACTTTTACAAACAACGCCCTGACTTGTATGTCCGGACAGTACATCAGCCGTACTCGCAGTTAGCAAAAGCAGACCTAATCATGAAGTCTTTGAGCTCGTTTATTTGTATCTGACATCTAGAACAGCAATTCACTGAACCAAGACTTTTGGAAATGTGTTCACGACAATAACGACAGTCCAAGGCTCAGAACCGATATGCCATTACGAGAGAGACATTTTGCTTTAAAGGCTAATATAATTAATAAAACGACACGCTTATATTATAGCATTCTGTATATCTACGTGAACATTAAGCGAACACATCTTGAAGAATGCTTCAGGATCAAGTGCTGTTGAACAGTAAACGTGATGATGCTTAACATGATTGATTTGTGTGCTCGCGGTTATTTCATCAGGTGCATTTAGAATGTTAAAAAAAACGAATGTAAACATGTCATAGCCATTTTAGTAGTACAGAATGATCACATGTACGCCACATGAAGATGCACATTTTCGATATGTGTACGTTATCTTCATATAAACAGGATGTCACTTAAATAGACTAGACACGTGATAAATGAATGTTTAGAGTTATTATTGAATTCACTAGGCTTTGTAGTGTTAATTCTGGCAGGGATAAACCATTTTGACTGGACAGCTGTCGTGCCAATCAATCATAAAGGCAGGGTATATTCTAAATGGGTTCAAGGAGCCATTTGTAACTTTTAGATCTATCTTCTGGCTGTAAGGTGAGCTGCAGTGAAAACACTGACAAGCCTTTGACTAGCTATTTCCCCTGATTGAGCCCCTCAGTCTCCTTACGATTTGCCTTTTGAAGAAATGGCGGTGGAGCTAATTTCAAGGACAGAAATTTTATTAAGCAAAAGCCTGAAATGAAGACACTAACATGATCCATTGCATGGCAGTATTGCAAATGACTTTTTTCCCCACCCTAAGAAATCTTTCAAATGAAATGGTTAATAGGGTGAGGAACGTTTTCATTTAAGATTAGGATTTAATTTGAGGATAATTTTTACGAACCACACCTTTTAAAAGCCCGAATTTCATCTACAGATCAGCTTAATTTTGTGATTACTGACTCACTGAAACATTGCACATTTATGAATGTTATCAGAATGTTGTCTCGAATGTGTGTGTATCTGTGTGAGAATTTATATATATATATATATATATATTTTTTTTTGAAAAGATGAGTATGTTGACGTCCAAATAAGTGTGGGATCCTTGAGATCCTCAGCATTGATCTAAAGATCCAAATCCTGCACCTTACTACCAGGCAGATGCACATGGACCTCTCGCCCTGCGCCTAGAGGTCAGAGGTCGAGGTTAGAAGGTCACAGGGCAGGATTTTAGGCTTTGCAGATGGAGGTGTGGGCAGCTTTAGATTTTTTTACTGGGGCATAAAACCGGCCTGCTGTCTTTGTCTCACGTTCCCTTTTTTAAAACAAACACACACACACACACACCACTCTCAGGAGTGGCTCAAGGGTTTGAATGGTTCTTCAACCCTTAAACGTTCTATGTAGAACCCTTACAACAGAGAGTTTCTCTAACCTGTTTACCCTTAACGATCTAAAGAACACTTGACCTAGAAGTCTTTTCCCTACAGGTTTCCTAAATCCTAAAAAAAATATAATTGTAGCGTACATTTTTCAAAAGAGCATGCTGGTACTTTTGGGAAACACGTTGATCAGGCGCAGATCGGGAAAGTTCGAGTATTGGTTGCACTGTTCTAATTTTAGTACTTTCCTGTACTTGGTCATATTGTATTTCGTCCATTTATTAAGCGTCCTACTCTGAGATTTATCGGCACGTTCACATGAAACCACACAACGCAGATAAAGCAATGCTTAACATAGCAACAGATATATTTACAGCACAAAAAAATACAAACTTACTGTAAGACCTGGAAGGCTAGTGGAAAATCCCTGCTCATGTACACAAAAGGAATTTGATTTCTCAGAAAGTTTCTAGTAGATCACAAATGACTGTAGATATGATGTGGACATCGTATGAATGTTGATTTTAGTATGAATGTTTACACCGATGTTTATACAGGATGTTTTGCAGTGGTCTTTGCAGTGGTCTTCTAGGGAGCCTCAATTGTGTCACTGATAAAGCCATTGAGAAATCAATAATAAAATTATTGACTCACTCGATAAAAAAGTTGCAAAGATGGATGAATAAACAGATCAAATGCCACGTAAACGAATCAGCAAGTTAATAACATCAAAGCAACAGTTAATAAAGCAAATCGTGGGTTTATATCAATGTGCTTATTCTAATATGTTATCGTTTCCGTAGTGACCACACGTACAGCAGACGCTTCGCATGAACGGGTTTTGAAAATGTGCATAAATGGTTTATATGTAAGGAGATGTTTATTTAACATGGATGGAAGGAGTCTCCAGTGTATTTGTATTTTCCAACATCTTCAGGACAGAGGAGTTTGCAGTTTCATGGATGTTTCACAACATAGCTTGTTCTTTATTTCTTTTTTTTTCTTTTTTTTAAATAAACTGCAGCAATTTGCTGTGGTGTAAAAGAAATAAAACACGTTGGGATGTGTGGTTGTTAAAAAAAAAAAAAGTCAATACTCATCACTGATTTTTATAATAAAATGGAAAATGTTTTTATGTGATAAGTGATTGAATAAGATTATTTTTTTTTATTTACTTTATTATTATCAATTCATCCAGCCTTGTTGACTGGGTGTCTTTTTGCTAGATTATTATTTTTTTTTATATATATTAATAATATACATATATATTCAATCGTTTTATTTAATTGTAAAACTAATCATGTTAATACATATTTTAAAACGAAATAAATCAAAACCAAATTTTAATGTAATCATTTTGATGCCTATTTCAAATTTGTTTAGCTTTTTTCCTTCCTTAAATCTCATTTTATATTTCTTTATCTCACGTCTTTTTGATTTGCAAGTTCTTTAGTTAATTATTAATAATCATCTAAATAAGCAAATTATTTATCAAGTAAAAAGGATTGAGTGGCACAAACAAACGTCCATATTGTGTCTGGTAGATTTTTAAAGGCAAAATTTTTTTTTTTTTGTTATTTATTTATTTATTAGGTGTAAAGTCCAAAACTAAAGTTTATACCCTTTGGTACATATTTGTTTGTGTTTCATTTTCTTTTTGTGTCCTGATTCTGATTGTAAGTTCATGTTTGAAATATTATGTTCCAGTGGAAGGTTTTACGCCACTGTGAGTGTTCATGCAATTCGTTCGCGCATCCGTTCATTTACCGAACAGCAGCGATCACGCGATGACAGAATTCTGTCGAATTTCAGCGAGATGTTCGGTATCTGTTCCTTCACGTACAAAGAGCTTGATAAACGTTTTGTTTTGTTGACCATAATGTGAGTAACAGGATATGTTCTAGCTAGAGTTCACTGTTCTGATCTAATGTCCAGTCATCAGTCTTTTTCTCTTATAAACATATTAATATTTATTTGCAGAGACTAACTACACAGAGTATTCAGTGGTTCTGCTTTCCCTGAGACAGACAGGAAACAAAATGAGACTGGGTTAAACACAATTTATACTTTTTATGTATCAGTGTAAACAATGTCAATGCTTTTTGCCTCCTATATTATATTAAAAATGAGCTATTGCTAATTGACTCATGGCCTCCAGATTTTGAAATCAAGTACAAAGCATGTTTAAAACATTATTATCATACGGGAGAGTGGTTATAAACTCATATGATGGTATACCGTGATGAAGAAACCTAAGGACAGATACGATGATAAAATAGAAGACCTTCACAGTTTCACCAGTATTGAATACGCCATACTTTCCAAAATATAAAGCCCTATTTGGACGGGCTTCATTTCTCATAGGGAGCTGAGCTAATTCCATCTTTTACCCTGAATTTATTTAACTCGAATTTTCAATATTGACGCTTTCCTCCTCCAAGAAAATTCCATCACAATATAATTTCTCCTTTCTAAATCATGTACTATGGAGTAAATACTGTATGGGATCGTTTCAGACCCACCGTTGAAGACTAAACCAGTAGGGGCCTTGTTAAGTGGTGAGCAAAACAACAATACCTGCTATATCAAAGTGACCGATACCAAACAGTAGCTAATATTAGGGGTCCAAGCACCGAGGTGTTGTTTTTGCTGGAGTTTTTCTTACTAATAATATTTTTACTATAAAACGTCCATAAATACTTTTATAGTCCGGTGCAAAATATTGTTAAATGCTGACTTTCCCTTTATTTAGGTCACTTTCTAATTCGCTATTTCACCTATATTGTAAACACCATATTTTCTAGTGCATACAGCCCTATTCAGGTGGATTAATTTCTCATAGGCAGCGGAGTTAATTCCATTCCATAATACCAGCGTTATTCTGATTTTATTTAATCTGAATTAGCATGGTTGGCGCACGGTGGCTTAGTGGTTAGCACGTTTGCCTCACACCTCCAGGGTCCGGGGTTCGATACCCGCCAGGGCCATGTGTGTGCGGAGTTTGCATGTTCTCCCTGTGCTGCGGAGGTTTCCTCCGGGTACTCCGGTTTCCTCCCCCAGTCCAAAGACATGCATGGTAGGCTGATTGGCGTGTCTAAATTGTCCGTAGTGTATGAATGGTGTGGCACCCTGTCCAGGGTGTACCCTGCCTTGCCTCCTATGGTAGGCTCCAGGTTCCCCGCGACCCTGAGGAAGGAATAAGCGGTAGAAGATGGATGGATGGATGGATTTTGGTGGTTTTCTCCCTCTTCCTCCAAGACAATTCCATCTCAGTAATATAATAAAAATAAAGCTCACTACGTAGTGCACTCTACAGTGAATAAAGGGTTAGTTTCAGACCTACCAGTGAAGATACCTGCTCCATCAGAGTGACCAGATAATATTAGCAATAGCTGTTAATATTAGGGGTTCAAGAACCAAAGGTGCTGGAACTGTATTGTTTTTGCTTATACATACTTATACTTTTAGACTCCAGAGCGAAATATTGTCCAGAAGATATGGTTATGGTTCATCTTAAATGTCTAATTATTCATATCAGTGTCTAAAAAGCGATGTTAAACATAATTTTGCAGCTTTTTAGTTTAATTGCCTTTTTTTTTTTAGCTGAATCCTGAGTTTGGGGAGTAATGTATCCTTACATTAGTAATGTATCATATGAATGTTAGTAAATTCATTCATATGCAAATGCTTTGTGATATGAATTATGCAGAAATATTGTCTGTGGTGTATTTCTCTTTATTTCTACAAAATGACAACAGCCTCAACCTCCAAGACTCTAATATTTAAGCTCTCGTTGAGTTTTAAATGCAGTTTTATTGCAGTAGTATCGAATTTCGCCAGATTCTGTGTGTTTAGTTTGTCTTTCATCATAACCTCATGATTTTCAAAGTCAAACCACTGCACCGAGCTGCAGATGGTCAACTTTAAATGGTGCATCAGTGAATTCAGCACAGTAATGCTCGTGTTTATGTTCTAAGTCCAATAAAATTCTGGTTCATGAATAAACTGTGTTCTCTTTTTGAAACGTTCCAGCTTAATGCTGATAAATCTTCTCATCACTCCTCAATGGAACCTAATTATTGACATACACGAACAACAATTCAGTCGATTGCAGAAGTCTGCGTCCCCTATTTTAATAGTAATTGGATTACGAAGAAATTCAAATGCGTATCTTGTGCTTGACAACTTACAACAATACAATTCCAACATGGAAAAAAATAAATAAATAAAATGTGCGTACCGGATGTATCCTCTAATAAGACAACAATCCAAGATGTAAAATTCTCTGAGAAACATTTCAAAATGGTTTGAAGAAGGGCTGAAAATTTACCGTTACAATGCAAACATTGGTGTTGAATTTTTTTTTACGCTCAAATCAATATTTTAACCTTCACGGTTTGATTTTTTAAATTACTTTTTTTTTTTCAAAATTGTACTCGTAATGATGAAATCTAACACACCAAACATTTTCTTGGTCAAATAAAATAAAACAAAATATATATCATTTTAATGCATTATTACTATTAACTATTATTACTCACATACCGTCACAATGTGAAATACAGTACGTGGATCATTTCGCAGCATGTAAACTATAACAGCTGTTCACTCTGCAAAAAAACAACCCCAGAGACGTCCTGTAAACGTGATGTTAGTTCCCTAACAGCCGTTGTTGTCCCAAAGAGCCGACGCATCTCCTCTGTGTTTTGTTTACAGTTGCCATAAATCACCATTATACAACTCCCTCTTCAACAGGCCTGGTCAATAACTCGCCATTAAGCCATGTGCAGAGTGTACACTTTTTTGGGTGGTATTTCTTTCAAGGATACTTTCTTATATGATTTAAAACAAGAAACATCAATTAAAAACAATAACAGGAGCAATGCGTTATCGGGAATCCATGATTCGAGCAGGGATGAGAAAGACGGCTTATCGATTACCTTTAAAAGAGAGAATAAAACACTCTGATTTAATGTTCTTATGACATAATTCCAAAAAGCTACAGTGTTTATCGGCAGACGTCAAGTGTCTTTAGCTTGTTTAGCAAAACCACACAAATTTATGGAGAAAAAAAAGACCAGAGACTCATCTGGTATTAGTTTGCTCAATTATGTATTTTGACAAATATACTGTACTTTTCTCACTTTAAAAACAGTTGTTTTTGTTGTTGTTGTTGATGATGATGATGATGATAATGTTACTTAGCAAATCTGGTATTTGGCCTCATTTTTTATTTTTTTGTGGACACGTGCCTGCCATGACCTCTGACCTCTGTGGTTGAAAGAAGGGGTCAAAGATCAAGCAGGATGGTATAACCGCCCCCTCAGTGTTCTAAGCAAGAACATTTTTGCTTACTTTAGTAGTATGTAAATGTAGTAATTGTTTAAAAACATTTTAAACTTGTGATCAATTGTAAAAGAAAAATTTTTAATTAAATATTTTTTTAATTATTTCTAAATATTTTTTTCATATAGTTGATCGTAGTTAATTTTTCTTATCTCACTTTAGATATTTAAAAACTATCGTTAAGTGTTAAAGAACTATTTTTAAACTTTTTTTTTAATGCAAACAATATTTTCTTACAGTCGTTATTGTTTTTCCTGCTGTTATCTTTTTATTTGTGTTGAAACATGTTGAAAAGCCATGAGTCGAGTGTCCGGGTCACACGACACTGGTGATTTTGGAAAGCTTGAGCTCTCCTGAGTCACAAATCCGAGCGCCTCGGTGACTCGAGTGGCCATTTTGAAGCAGTGTGTATTGTGCGAGGAGGCTTTGCAGTGCCATTGATTCCCACTGAACAGCACATGGTGCATGAAGCTAAAGCTGTTCTCACAATCACACTGTAGACCAAATGCACACACACACACACACACACACAGAACTCTGTCCAAAGGTCATTAAAGCTTTGCTTTTTGGCTTCGTATTTAATGACATGAGTGTGTTTTTTTTGTTTGTTTTGTTTTGTTTTTTGCTGGATCTGCATGTATAAAATGACTAAATGTTCAACTAAAAATGGGATTTTTTTTACTCATTCTGAACATCGCGTGTGTGTATATACAGTGTAGATCTATAGTGCTTTTTATTTACAGGACATACAGGAGAACCTATTCTTATTTCTTGTGTCTTTTATTTTATTGTAAGTTGTAGTACTTATCATAGATTTAAAGTCCATTCGTTAGTCGTTAGTCATTGTACATTGCTTTGTTTTACTTAACACGTTTTATCATAAATACTTTCTTTTAGCTTTTAAATCTCATATGTAAAGCATTTTGAATTTATATTTGGAGAGTTCAAATTGAAAAGTGCTCTATAGATGTGTTTATGGGTTTTTTTTTTTAGATTATTAGATATTGAGGGAATAAAAGAACCATTAGTGACTGTTCAGTGGTTCTTTAATGTGCTTCTTTATCCATTTCATTCAATTGAATTGCTAAAATTATTATAAGATACGATATGGGAAAAGACGACAGCAACAGAGAAGAAAAGACGTTGAGACAATATATATAATATATATTTTTTTAATTATATATTTTTTATTTCCACATAAAATAAATTATTTTGAACTGAAGGTTTATTTTCAGATATTTCCTAAAATAAAATAAAAAAGAATCCATATTTAATTCCAGTTAAGCCAAATGAATCAAAAGAATCAAAGGGAATAAATTGAAGGAATAATATGAAATCAGAATTAAAAAAAAAAAGTACTAGTCGTGTTGCTGTAAAACATTTCTCGTGATACAGATGCCTCGTGGAGTTGATCTTTATTTTTATCTGCGTATTGGATCAAATTGCTAATTGAGTATGATGGATTAGGTGAGCAGCACAATTTTTTCATACATTTTTTACATGTAAACAATGTGTTATCAAACACGGAAAATAATTATGCATGTGAGGTAATCACAGCTGGAAAATGAAGCCATATGTTCTGAAATATCAGCATGTTTAGCAAGAATTATTATTTTTTTTAAAGAATCACATGAAAATAAATGAATCGTGAAAATAAATTAATTGCGGGGGAAAGGCACATGTTAAAAATGAATTATGTGTAAAAAGAATCATGTAATAAGCGACTCATGAAAATAAATGAATCATGTATAGAAGAATCATGTGAAAAATGAATCGTGAAAATTGTGGGGGGAAAATGATGTATAAAATGATTCATGTAAAAAAATGTATCATGTTAAATGAATCATGTATAAATAACGTAAAAAAATATCTTAAATCGTGGTAAAAAAAAAATCACGTGAAAATAAATTAATCATGGAAATAATCACGTTAAAGTGAATTGTGTAAAAGAATCACATAAAAAATTATAATAAAATGAATCATGTGATAATAAATGAATAATGGGTAAAACAATTACATGTAAAAAAAAATGAATCATATGTAAAAGAATCACATGAAAATAAATGAATCGTTTAAATAAATGACGTGAATCATATGTGAATGTAAGTGAATTATTCTAAAAATATTAGCATGTACTACATGTCTAAAAGCTACATGTTTAAAATTTCACATGAATCACAACATTCAAGCAACAATTAATTTTTATTTTATTTTTTTATTTCATTTTATTCTCTACACATTAATCACATTTGTTCATTTTCCAGCTCAGCTTCATGTAGTAAGCATCACTGTATTAAGATGCTAATCAGCACTGTTCGCCCGGCGCGATCAGTCCAGAAGCCCCACAGAGAACCATGGCCTGATTCACACACATTCCTGCTCACTCACACACGACTCACGATGGAAGCCAAGGTGATAAAGAGTGTGTTTCTGACTCCAAAACAGAAATTATGCAAACGTGGACTGAGGCTGATCGATAAGCTGGGGCTTGCTGAGAGCGGCCTGTGGGGAACGGGACGGGAAGAGCACCGAGTGTGTGCTGAGGAAAAACACAATGCAACAGCAACATATAAAGAGAGCGCCGGAGACTTCCTGTGGAATTATTAATTACTGACAATCCTTTACATTTTACTGTATTTTATCAAACATTAATGTTAATACTAATGCAGTGTACATTTTACTCTCATATTATTCATAGTACTGTTTCTTTTTTAAATACTTTTTTAAAAACATTAATTGTAAATAAGATTCCTGTCTCCCTCTCACTGTCTGTTTCTCTATCACTGCCTCTCTCTCACTGTTCATCTGTCCCTCTATCACTGCCTGTCTGTCTCTCTCTCTCTCTCTGAGTGTCTGTCTCTCTCTCTCTCTCTCTCTCACTGTTTGTCTGTCTCTCTATCACTGTCTGTCTGTCTGTCTCTCGCTCTCTCTCGGTGTCTGTCTCTCTCACTGTCTGTCTGTCTCTCCATCACTGTCTGTCTCTCTATCACTGTCTGTCTATCTGTCTGACTCTCTCACTGTCTGTCTGTCTGTCTCTCGCTCTCTCTCGGTGTCTGTCTCTCTCACTGTCTGTCTGTCTCTCCATCACTGTCTGTCTCTCTATCACTGTCTGTCTCTCTCAATGTCTATCTGTATTTCTCTGTCATTGTCTGTCTGTCTGTCTCTCTCTCTCTCTCCACCACTGTCTGTCTGTCCGGAATTGGGTGTTTGTTTGTTTGTTGTACTTTCTGACTGTCTCTTTCATTGCTTTCTGTCTGTCTCAGTGTCTCTTTGTCTATCCTTCTGTATCTCTGTCTGTCTATCCCTATGTTTCTCTGTCTCTCCTTCTGTCTCACTTACTGTCTCTTTCATGCACCGTCTTTTTTTATTATTATTATTATTATTATTAATCATTTAACTACATAACGAAAAACTCCTCTTTCTACATGATGGACAGACATGTTACACACCTGTTCATTTAATTACATTTTTTTTATATTATTTGCAACAAGGCATTTAGAATGCATATATATATATATATATATATATATATATATATATATATATATATATATATATATATATATATAGTATCTCTCAAAAGTGAGTACACCCCTCACATTTTTGTAAATATTTGATTATATCTTTTCATGTGACAACACTGAAGAAATGACACTTTGCTACAATGTAAAGTAGTGAGTGTACAGCTTGTGTAACAGTGTAAATTTACTGTCCCCTCAAAATAACTCAACACACAGCCATTAATGTCTAAACCGCTGGCAACAAAAGTGAGTACACCCCTAAGTGAAAATGTCCAAATTGGGACCAATTAGCCATTTTCCCTCCCCGGTGTCATGTGACTTGTTAGTGTTACAAGGTCTCAGATGTCATCGCTCTCACACTCCCTCATACTGGTCACTGGAAGTTCAACATGGCACCTCGTGGCAACGAACTCTCTGAGGATCTGAAAAAAAGAATTGTTGCTCTACATAAAGATGGCCTAGGCTATAAGAAGATTGCCAAGACCCTGACACTGAGCTGCAGCACGGTGGCCAAGACCATACAGCGGTTTAACAGGACAGGTCCCACTCAGAACAGACCTTGCCATGGTCTGGAAGAAAGTCTGCAAACAGTTTGCTGAAGACAAGCAGTCTAAGGACATGGATTACAGGAACCATGTCCTGTGGTCTGATGAGACCAAGACAAACTTATTTGGTTCAGATGGTGTCAACCGTGTGTGGCCGCAACCAGGTGAGGAGTACAAAGACAAGTGTGTCTACAGTCTTCCTACAGTCAAGCACGGTGGTAGGAGTGTCATGGTCTGGGGCTGCATGAGTGCTGCCGGCACTGAGGAGCTACTGTTCATTGAGGGAACCATGAATGCCAATATGTACTTCGGAATGCATTCGGAGACTGGGCCGCAGGGCAGTATTCCAGCATGATATTGACCCCAAACACACCTCCAAGACGACCACTGCCTTGTTAAAGAAGCTGAGGGTGAAGGTGATGGACTGGCCAAGCATGTCTCGAGACCTAAACCCTATTGAGCATCTGTGGGGCATCCTCAAACAGAAGGTGGTGGAGCACAAGGTCTCTAACATCTACCAGCTCCGTGATGTCGTCATGGAGGAGTGGAAGAGGACTCCAGTGGCAACCTGTGAAGCTCTGGTGAACTCCATGCCCAAGAGAGTTAAGGACGTACTAGAAAATAATGATGGCCACAAAAAATATTGACACTTTGGGTCCAATTTGGACATTTTCACTTAGGGGTGTATTCACTTTTGTTGCCAGCGGTTTAGACATTAATGGCTGTGTGTGGAGTTATTTTGAGGGGACAGCAAATTTACACTGTTACACAAGCTGTACACTCACTACTTTACATTGTAGCAAAGTCTCATTTCTTCAGTGTTGTCACATGAAAAGATATAATCAAATATTTACAAAAATGTGAGGGGTGTACTCACTTTTGTGAGATATATATATGTGTGTGTAAATATATATATATATATATATATATATATATATATATATATATACATATATACACATATATATATATATAATATATATATATATATATATATACATACATACATGAATATTGTATCATAAATATTTTTTCAAAACTATTTTCCTGCATGTTCTCAGCAGTGTCTTGTGCAACATTGGCTGAGATTTACACGGTTAGCAATGAGAGCCTGTAGAAAGCTTGGCAGTGCTGCAAGGTGCATGTTTGGCGGTCTGTGATAAAGGGGTCATAGGCCAGGGGCCAAAGGTCACGAGTCCAATGCACACACTGTACGCAAAAGGCCTACACACACACACACACACACACACACAGACAGAAGGTAAAATTAAACATTTTCAACATGATTTATGGATTAATTATGGAACAAGGATTATGTTGAAACACTTTGATTAAGAAAGAGGATACCACAATAAGGTTTAGACAGAATTCTGTGTGTGTACGTGTGTGTGTGTGTGTGTGTGTGTGTGTGTGTGTGTGTATGCAAACTGTGGCTAGTTATTAATTAACCCAAGCTTTCTAAGCACGGCTTCAATCACTCCGAAAGAAGAAATCAATATGACCATCACTTAGAATGGATCGTGTTTATAGTCGCAGGTTGGAGACATATTTACACTTACATTTAGGCCGACTTACAACTGCAGGCCTGCTGAGAGGCTTTAATGTGCTGAGGATTAAATCCGCACTTTAACAGGAGGAGTCGATACGGTAACTCTGGCAGGCTGGTCATTCATTTGCAAAGCAGGTTATAAAACAAGGACGGCCAAGGACATGAATGATCATAACTGATTTGATCATCAGCGAGGCGAGAAGGTAAGCATCAAACCAAAACGCCTCAATTCATCAGCATGTTATAGGACTAGAAATATTACAAATGTGGACAGTTTTAAGATGTGTACGAGATATATTTCTGCGAAAATTCTTCTTATGCTTTCATTTCTACCTCTTCTTTTTTATGTGCATTTAATCCTTTCATGTATTTTAAAACTCTACATAATCACTGAAGCCACCATTTCACTCAAACACACGCATTTCATAAACACACTAAATTATTTTTCATCTCAGTACTTGGTGGCATTTTAATGAAAAGCAAGTACTCCAACCATAAATAGGACTGGACCATGCAAGTGTGAGAGGTCGTGATGCCATGACCTCTGACCTCTGCTAACCTTTTATTCTTTCGCCCCTGATGTTCCACACTTGTAAGACAGAATAGCCTTCAAAGAATGACAAAAACAAATCTGCTGATTAAATGATTGTAATGAACAGACGAGATGAAATAACAGCACTAATAATAATAATAATAATAATAATAATAATAATAATAATAATGTGACATTATTATGGACACTTTATGAAACAATATGACATCTTATATTTTTGTCCATTTTCAGTGTACTATATTTGTTGGACTATTAATCATTAAAAGATTTTCTTTTAAAGTAATTTTAATAATTTAAATATGTTTGAAAACAGTGATTAGGAAGCCTGAAATGTTTTAGAAGAAAATCAAATTGTCCATTTTGACACGTCAGAATCATCTTTAGAGTCAAGACTCTCCTTCAGAGTGTAAGAATAGTCTTCACTGAGTTTTACTCTTCTTTAAGTTAGAATGTTCATCAGAGTGTTTGAATCTTTTTTTTTAAAGAATTAACATCTTCATCAGTGTTCGAATCTTCTTTAAAGAATTGGAATGTTCATGAGAGTGCTCGAATCTTCTTTAAAGAATAAGAATGTTCGTCAGTGTTTGAATCTTCTTTAAAGTATAAGAATCTTCATCAGAGTTTTCAAATCTTCTTTAAAGAATTAGAATCTTCATCAGTGTTAGAATCTTCTTTTTTTAATTTTTTTTAAAGAATGTGTTCTTCAAAGTGTTTGAATCTTCTTCAGTGTTTGAATCTTCTTTAAAGAATTAGAATCTTCTTTAAAAAGAATTAGTGTTCTTCAAAGTGTTTGAATCTTCTTCAGTGTTTGAATCTTCTTTAAAGAATTAGAATCTTCTTTAAAGAATTAGTGTTCTTCAAAGTGTTTGAATCTTCTTCAGAATGCTTGAATTTTCTTTAAAGAATTTGAATCTTCAGAGTTTTGGAATCTTCTTCAGAGTTTTGGATGAATTAAAGAATTCATCATTTTCTTCAGAGATTACGAATCATCTCCAGAGTTTACACATCTTCATCAGAGCATTAGAGACTTATTCAGAGCATTAAAATCTTCTTCAGAGTTTACAAGTCTTCCTCAAAGCTTTAAAATTTTCTTCAGAGCATTCGAGGCTTCTTCAGAGTTTATAAATCTTCTTCGGAGCATTAGAGTCTATAGTTCAGAGTGTTGAAATCTCTCTCGGAGTTAGAATCATATTCTTAAAAGGGTTCAAATCTTCCTCAGAGCATTGGAATCTTCTTCAGAGCATTAAAGTCTTCTTCAGAAGTTTGGAATCTTCTTCAGAGTTTACAAGTCTTCCTCAAAGCTTTAAAATATTTTTCAGAGCATTAGAGGCTTCTTCGGAGTTTATGAATCTTCTTCAAAGCATTAGAGTCTTCTTCTGAGTGTTCAAATCTTTCTCAGAGTTAGAACCATCTTCTAAAAAGAGTTAGAACCTTTTTCAGAGCATTAGAGTCTTCCTCAGCTTTTACAAGTCTTCCTCAAAGCTTTAAAATCTTCTCCAGAGCATTAGTCTTCTTCAGTGTTCAAATCTTTCTCAGAGTTAGAATCATATTCTTAAAAGAGTCAGAATCTTCTTTATGGAAGTCTAGAACATTCTCTGTAGTTTAAATAATACCTGCTTTAACAGACAGGAGGCAGAAAGCGCAGGGAATATCGAGCTTCCTTTTTTTAGGCGCTTTTTTCTTTTCTTTTTTTATTCACGCTTCCAGTCTGTATTCATCCTTCTCTCATCTATACGCTTCGTCAGCGGATCATTACGGATATTTATAGGAAACCAGCGAATTTCTAGTGACTGAAAAATGGCGCTTTCCCCCTACATACTTTTATACAAAAACATATGTTTAGAAAAAGAATTATGGTTATTTTTATTTATTTATTTATTTATTGCATTATACCGCTGCGGACATAAACGTGTTACATTAAAAACTGCTTTGCTTTAATCTGCTTTACAGTCTAGTAGTAAGGAAAAATACAAAAAGATTGTATGAAGGTTTGGGTCATTTTATAATAATAATAATAATAATAATAATAATAATAATAAATAATAATAATAATAATAATAATAATACAATCTGAAAACAGGAAGAGGAAGCCATCTTGACCTGATGTTTGCAGCTGCACTGTGAGTGTAAACATTAATCAACTGGTAATCAATCTCCTTGAGCAGGATTAACCCCGAGCCTTTAATAGCATTATGATTCTCGCCCTGATAGAGATACTGTGATGAAGTAAAGTGAGAAAGCTGCAGATAAAGTGTGTGCGTGTGCGTGTGTGTGTGTGTGTGTGTGTGTGTGTGTGTGTGTGCTGATGGGATTTACGAGTTCAAACACAAAGCAGTGTTAAGTAGAACCACCGGCCTGGAGTAATTATTTAATGAAAGCATTTTTTGAAAATAAATAAAGTACTTTTTTCTGTTTGTATAGATCTGCTAATACAGTTTAATTCGTAACAAACGACTTACTACTACTACTACTACTACTACTACTACTACTACTAATAATAATAATAATAATGATAATAATAATAATAATAATAATAATAATAATAATAGCTATTGTCTTATAAAGTCTTATGATGACGTCTAATTTTCTATTCATTTATTATTATTTTTTGCTCAAAAGCTCAAAATACTGACGTCCTCTGAACTCCACAAGTTAAAAAATCGTTTAATGTCATCAATTAAAAGATTAAGCGACTTTGAGATAATGAGCTTCTCAGATAGAAAACAATCACAAAGTAAAACAGTATTATTAGCATAATTATAATAATAAATAATAATGCTTTATAATATGAACCAAACTGAAGCTAAAACTTGGCAAAATACAAAATAAAAACATTATTTTTTTATTAGTCTGTTTTTTCTTAGGATAATGCTGTGTCTTTATTCGACACAGAGTCATACAAAATGATTCTTTAACGAATTCATCAGTAAAAAATTACAAATGATGGTTAAATAGATGAGCATGAACTAAAACTCAAACTGGATAAGGGTTATTAGATTAAACTACAAAAAAACACAGACCGAAAAATTAGACTCTTCTTAATTACCTAGATTATCAAAGTTAGAAAAGCAAAAAAATTCAAATTAAATGAAAGAAGTTTAAACAAACAAACAAACGAACAAAATACAATATGACAAACAATACATGTACACTGTATATTATAGGCTATTATATTTTATGTCTCAATTCTTAGTCATCTTTTTTTTTTAATGCATCGCATTTTATTTATCAACAATCTAAATCAACAGTTTAAAAAAAGGTTCCAATAGTGTAGGAAATTTATATCGGTCATGTAAGGTACTGGTGTTAATTTACATAATGAATTAATTATATTGTAGTATAATTTGTATTTGAATATAGTAGACACTAATATAGCCCATAATTAGCATTAGACTATAATATTGGAGTTTTATAGCCTACATGTTCCTAAATTCACAGCGAGAGCCGAAACGCAAAACATGCACCGTGTGCGTGTGTGTGAGCGTGTGTGTGTGTGTGTGTGTGTGTGTGAAAGAACAGGTCCCGCGCTTCCGTCACCGTTTTGATGTAAAACCGTGCCAAATTAATTCCCGCCCCTTCCTTCTGACCCCCGACGCATGTATATAATACCGAAAAATGGCAAAGGAATGTGTGAGAGAGAGAGAGAGAGAGAGAGAGAGAGAGAGAGAGAGAGAGAGAGAGAGAGAGAGAGAGAGAGACTTACCCCGTAGCGCTCGTGACAGAACTGTAGCTGTGCATATGCATGGAAGAGCATCATCAGCCGTGAAAAAAAAAGAAATGTGTGTGTGTGTGTGTGTGTGTGTGTGTGTGTGTGTGTGTGTGTGTGTGTGTGTGTGTGTATAGATCAGCGTGGGGTCCGCCAGGACTCTGATCAATAAAGCTGCACTTAACATGGCAGATGGCCTGAAAGAGGACAAAAAAAGAAAGAAAGAAAGACAAAAACACAGAAACTGTTCCAAATTGGAGTTTCACACACCTTGTTTGATCTTTGGATTATACTCACTATCTTAACTTAACCGTTTAGTGTCATTTACAATCATTTTATCTCATTTAATGCGTTAAATAAACGACACCGGGTTTCTACATTAAAGTTCAGGCAACTCTTTTTAGTTTATTATCATCTCTTATTTATTTATTTATTTATTTATTTATTTATTTATTTATTTATGTATTTATTTATGTATTTATTTATTTCTTTAATCAAAATCAGATTTTTTTGTTTTGCATAAGTGCTAAATGTTTACTTCTGCTAAAAGAAAATCTGCTATCTATATAAATACACATATAAAATTAAAATACACATATAAAATTAAACTATGTCGGGTCGGTTTATAGAAAAGAGCTAAAAAGTTTTCGGTTTAGAGAATAACATTACCGAAATAACTTCACTTTAAATTCACTGTATTGATTTTTACTCCTCAGCTCCAAGGGGTGTGGACGACACCCTTAAAATTCACATTTAAAATATTAATGCCATCATTTTCCAACATTTCTGCATTATTTTATATATTATACAGTTTGCAAATGTAAAGAGGAAAGCATTCGAGAGTAAAAAGTAAAACACTTTCATAAAAGCCAAAAAATAGTCCCAATACTTTTCTTTGTCTGGTATCTTTAATCAAGGGTACATCTATTGTACCTTTAATATGTCGATTTTACCTGGAAATGTAAATAGAGTGCACCTTTTAAAAAAATGTAAGGTCAGTAACTCGACGGTAATTTATTTATTTATTTATTTATTTAATGACTTAATTATTTTTGTATGCCTCATTTTTGACTAAAGTATTAAAGGTGGTAAACACTATGTGCACTTTAGGTAAAAGATACACTAAAGGTACACAAGGTGTGCACTTGATCAACACCATGGAAACGCAGAGAAGTACAGTTTAGTGCTAGTTTTTTTGGTACTTTATAGGCTTTTCCTGCTTGTTTTTTCTTTCCTTCGTATGATTGCATGGATTTTTTTATTATTATTCCAACCAAAGGAAATTAATGAAATATTAATTATTATAACTATGTTTTGATGCTGGAAGTCATCCTAAGATTCCCACGTGACTGTCTGATTGCATTTTGCGGCCCGTTAAAAGCACAAACGCAGGCCAGAGGTTCATGTTCTTTCTCTTACTATCTGTCTCTGAGAGACAAACTTTGCCCGATTGCTCATCCTGTTTTGTCCTCTCCGAGTCTCTCAGTGTGATGCCCCCCGCCCCTCTCAGGCCCCTCCTGCCCCTCCTCTGACAGCTGATCAAAAGACAAAAAAATAAAATAGGTCACGCGTTTCAGACTTCTGTCCCTTCGTCCTTAATTACAGACTCACTTAAACAAAAGCCGCATCTGCTCAACCTCCAGAGCAACCGGCCTGCAGGAAAATCTGTTACTTCTCAACCGGTTGGAGTTTTCTGAGTGTCTTGGGACACCGTAAAACTTCAAGACATTTTAATAAAAAAAAAAAGTTTCTATAGTCTTTTGCGTGTCTAATCTTAAAATCTATAAATGTAAATGTCATGTGCGCTTTTTGGGACAGAAATAGCTTCCATGAATGAATTATGACATCTCATGCATGCACATTTGAGTAAGTGTGCACACAACATTTGCGTCATATGACACTAAAGAAACAAGCAGAAGAGGAGGGGGGAAAAGAATAGAAAAAACAGAATAGCAGTTGTTAGATGACATTAACGCGTTGAACATTCTTGATTATTCTGTGGAGATATACAGCATGTGAAGTCTTTTTTTTTTTTTTGAGTGGGGGTAATATTTCGAATATAGGATGTCCAGACTCTCAAATAATATCAGCTTTAATAAGAAAAATGGATTTGGAGTTTTTACTTAAATGATAATAATAATAATAATATATATTTTTAAAAATAATAGAACAATAAGAATAATTCTGGTGAGTGTGGTGGAATTAACATTTTAGTAATTTAAATTGTATTACTGTTTTGCTTTTTTTATAATAACATTTTGTTTTTACTTTTATTGCACAACATTAAGTATTAAATGTAGCAGTTTAGTTAAGTTTTCTTTCTAAATATTTTTATTTTGCCTCTGTAACGCAGGAACTTGGTTTACAAATCTCCACACAAGCTCACCGCAGCCAGCGATTGGACACCCGGCCAAAAAGGGGCGGTCCTTTCATTTATTTTCATTTCACACTACAATGTGATTGGTTATTTCAACCTGTCCTTCAGATAGAAGAGGGGTGGGGGGAAGAGTAAAATACAGCAAACCCCGCCCATTTCATCAGGGTTGGCTGCAGCAAAACTAAGCAGAGCAAATCCCATCCTGCACAAATCCAGCTGCTCGAACAGAATCCGCAGGAGGAGGAGAGGGTCGGACATGGGGAGAAATCAGCGCTGGCCCGTCTGAGACACAACGCCGATATTGTTTTGATTTTTTTATTTATAAAAGGAGGGGGAAAAAACCGAGAGGCCTTAAGGGAAAAAAGAAAAGGATAACAAAATCATTCCTGTGCACAGAGACACAAAAAAAGAAGCATTATATACATCAATGGACTGAATGAAGACTGCCTACAACGCCTATCGATGCCTGGCCAAGGAGGATCTGGATGCTTTCGCCATGAACCCGGAGATGACAATGGATGGCATGGGCGGCCTGCACGGCGCGCTGAGCGCGAGCGGCCATGAGCACGAGCTGATGAGCGGCCACAGCCCGCATCACGCACGCAGCAACACCACCACTTCCACGTCGTCGTCGTCGTCGTCGTTGCGGATACACCAGGACCTGGCGTCGCGCTCGGCGATGGTGTCCGGCATGGCGACCATCCTGGAGGGCACGGGAGAGTACCGAGCCGAGCTGTCTCTGCCGCTCCATCACGGGATGAGCATGAGCGTGCCCTGCGACACGTCACCTCCCGGTATGGGTATGAGCGGCACCTATACCACGCTCACCCCTTTGCAACCTTTGCCGCCCATTTCCACGGTATCGGACAAGTTCCACCATCCTCACCATCACCACCACCATCATCACCACCATCACCACCACCAGCGGCTCTCGGGCAACGTGAGCGGGAGTTTCACGCTGATGCGGGACGACCGTGCTCTACCGGGTATGAACAACCTCTACAGCGCGTACCATAAGGACATGAGCGCCGTAGCGCCGAGCCTGAGCCCGCTCGGTAACGGCTTAGGTTCGGTGCACGGCGCGCAGCAGAGCCTGCACGGCTACGGCGGCAACACCGGCGGCGGCCACGATAAGATGCTGGGCTCCAACTTTGACGCGCACGCAGCCATGCTGGCCCGTGGGGACCAGCAGCACCTGTCCCGGGGCCTCGGCGGACCCGTGGCGAGCATGATGCCGCCACATCTAAACGGCATGCACCCCGGCGCCGCGGTGCATCACCCACACCCTCATGCGCCCGTGCTGTCGGCGTCCGGCCGGGACAGGCCACCCTCCTCCTCTTCCTCCTCCTCCTCCTCCGGTAACGGCGGCGCGGGGGCGCAGCACCATCAGCAGCAGCACCAGCAGCAGCTCGAAGAGATCAACACCAAGGAAGTGGCGCAGCGCATCACCGCCGAGCTGAAGCGCTATAGCATCCCGCAGGCCATCTTCGCTCAGCGCGTGTTGTGCCGCTCGCAAGGCACGCTGTCCGACCTGCTGCGCAACCCCAAGCCGTGGAGTAAACTTAAATCGGGCCGGGAGACCTTCCGTCGCATGTGGAAGTGGCTGCAGGAGCCCGAGTTTCAGAGGATGTCCGCGCTGAGGCTTGCAGGTAAAAATAAACAAAAGCGTTTGTCTTCTTCTGCTTCTTCTTCTTCTTCTTTTAACAAAACCAAACAACATTCCTTAGTAGGTTAATGCAATCATTGCCTAATAATAATAATAATAATAAAATAATAATAACGATGATGATGATAACAACAACAACAACAACAACAATAATAATAATAATAATAATAATAATAATAATAATAATAATAATAATATCATCATCGTCTTCGCCATCGAGGACAAAAACAAATTCAAGAATGCAATAATCTAAAAATCGCGTGATATATTTTTTTTAATTCACTGAACACCTTTATTGGTCGATAATTACGATCAATATCGACTGACAAGAAAAGAAACCCAGCGTTTCATAATGTGAACTCATTTCATAGCTCAGCTCACCTGATTGGAGTGCTTGTAGAATGATATTTATCGTCGGAGCTTTTGGTAAAAGAATATACAGGCCTGTACGGGCTATTTGTATACAAACAAATTATTTGAAGAAACGCTATGCTGCTTCATTTTTTTTTTTTGCTCACGGCTGTATTTTGCGTATTTATTTTTTTACTCGTCCGTTTGTTGACGTTTTCTACATTTGGTCTTCTGTAACTTTAAAAAGCGACTCAGGGTTTTAGTGCAAACTCTAAAGTACGATGCGACATTTAAACACACACACACACACACACACACACACACACACACACACACACACCCCGTGTTCATGATGGTTCACAGAAACTGCGTCTTTCTATTGTTCGGGTTTTTTGTTGTTGTTGTTATTTTATTTATTTATTTATTTTCATTTTATTTGAATTGCTTTGCAAAATCAGATGAAATAATAAATAGAGCACGAGACGCTGACTGCTCTGATGTTCTAACAGAGTGACTGTGTTTCTGAGCCTGCCTGGAAAAAAGTGTACTGTGTATTTTTTTTAAAGGAGGCTGTGAAGAGGTCTATAGTGTTGTTGATTGTGAGGACTGATGTGGACAAGGGGGCAACTCTCTCTCTCTCTCTCTCTCTCTCTCTCTCTCTCTCTCTCTCTCTCTCTCTCTCTCTCTCACTCACTCTGTGTCCTTTAGTGCAAGCTTGTTGCCCCCTCTAGCGATGGACACACCACATCCCCAACACTCTATTTTCCTTTGTTCATCTGAAGAAAACATTGGAATGTATATCCATAATAACTACATTTCTGATTGTGTGTTTTTTTTGTTTTTTTGTTTTTTGTTTAGTGCTGAAATTTCCCCCCTGGTTACTTTAGGTGATTATTCGATCATCATTTCCCCTCATAATTTCAGTAGGCTATGCTGAGGCTGATTGTTTGAATGACTAGATTGTTGTCATTGCAGTGATCCCGAGTAGGTGTGTTGGGTGATCAATAGAATTTGGATTTGGATTTATTCACTTGTGTGTCGATGCATTATAAGGCTGTATAAATTATGCTACACGTTTTGTGTTTATTGTATGCTATCTTTCCATAATAACATAATATGAATAGAAATGTGATTTTGATGTAGTCAATTAAATATTCAGTCAGTTTTGCAGGGGAAAAAAAAACGCCAAGCGGAGAAGATAAATTACATACAAAAAAACCACACACACACACGTTTACCTGTGCGATTCAAGCTATAGGCTATACCTTGAATCGATTATTCGAATATGGGTTTAAGAGCGATAGATAATTAAGTGGTCTTTGCGGTGACGGACATGTAAAAAGAGTCAGTCTTGAGATCTCCACTGAGATGCAGGCTTTACCCTGATAAGATTAATAATAGCAATAGTAATAATTAGAAAAATATATTCATAATCGATTAACCATGTCAGATTTTTTTCTGTTGAGATTTGGAGATGCATTTTGTAATCTTAGTCTTGCAGATGGTGGTGGAGTCTGGTGCTTTCTTTCTCTTTTTTTTTTAAGGGGTTGTGGGGTTAGGAGAGGGAGAGGGGGGGTTGGAGGGTATTATGTGATAGGCGAAAGGCAGACAGGGGGAATTGAAAAGAAGCAGCAGAAGCTGCTGCGGCCCGATGAATTATTGATAGAGCTCTCCGCGTGACCCCGCACAAAAAAAGCATACGTTCTTGGGGTTTTTAACCGGGTAAAACGTGCAATACGTGAACCTTGTGCGCTTTCTGGTCATTGCATGACTTTCGAGTTCTTTTTTTTTCAAAAGTGTAGAGTGATATACAGTGATATAAAATAAAAGAGAGAAGGGAAAATATACAGAGTTTTTGAAAAATTGCGACTAGATATAAATCTTATCACAGACACGAGAAAAAAAAATATTCCCAGAGTTCACATAACACCTAAAACCAAACACATAAAAGCACTGAAACTACCTCTTATGGTGAGTGTCCTATCCCATGTCCTATCCCATGTACCATGTTGGGAATCTGTCATTTCTGTAGGTATTAATTAAAGACTGGACATTTCACCAAACCCAAAACAAAACAATAGGCTCCGGTGCTTGGACCCATAAAAACAGCTCCTTAAGCAAATGAGGTCTGGGTAAAGTTAGCTAAAGAAATATTCTGTATAGAACCATACTAAAAATGTTTGAGGAAAAGTTCTGTACCATGCACAATGATCAGCTCACACACATACCTGCTAACATGAAAATAATATATCTATATATTAATAATAAAACACATACGATATAGCTAAATATGAATGAAAGGTATGTAATATAGTATAGTGTAAATATTGAGATATAAAACTGAGGTAAAATGAACATTTTGATTGATAGTCAGTATGCACTTTCTTCAAATTACGCTAGGTTACTTAGAAGCTATATGTAAATTATTAGCCAGTTCCATCCTAAAGGCATTTTTGCATATATATATATATATATATATATATATATATATATATATATATATTTTTTTTTTTGTTATGTAATGCAAATGTCACTATATTGTGAAAACAGAGTAAGAGCGTAAATAAGTTATAAGAAAGAATCCATTCAGGTTGCTAGCATGGATAGTCACACTCTTATTAGCATTAAAAATATTTACTATCTTTAAAAATATTTACGCTATAGAATCGGCTGTAACTATGTTTTAGAAGGTAAATCTCATACAGAACGTGTGAGAAGAGCACCTCAATGGAGTGACAAGGAATGGTACTGTTTAGTACCCTTTTTTTTTTTTTGCTTAGAGAGCAGGCTAGTCTTGGTGATAATTGGCTAGTTGCCTATTCAGTAAAATGTATGCGATTCATACGATCCATTACATGTTCTCAGTTCAACCTCAATGTGAATTTAAACCTTGGAAAGTGTTAAAGGAAAACTGATCTCAATCGCTCTGGTACTGAAATCTGAAAGAAGAAGGGGGAAAAACCCCCACTTTCGGGGTTATTGTTATCGTTCCTGTCTCGGCATTCAATCTCGGCTAGTTATGACACGGTTTTCTCAAACAAATCTGATGTAGTTGAACGCCTGCAGATCGATGAGGGGTAATCTCCTAAAGATTAAAAGGGCATTAATGTTGGCAACAATAATATAAATGTGTGGACTGCATTGATCTGGAACCGGATCCTGGACTTCTTCCGGTAAAGCTGACTGATGGGAGTTTTTCAGTGCTCTGTCTGACTGCATGGAGAAAATCCCCTCATTGTAGTGGTTTACTGTGGTGTATATGCTTTGGGTTTGATTGTTAGTGTGACTCTTTCATGGATTCGTCCAAGGTCAGAGGTTTTCAGATTCTTCCAGAGAGAAAAAAATGAGCTTCAGAGACATCGACTGAAGCAATCTAGTGTCATTTGATGTATAAATAATAATCGAAGGCCAAATGCATCTTAGGTTAAGCAGTTACTAAAAAACATCTGTAACCATGGACACCCTGACAAGCTCTTTGTAGGATATTCAAACCACAAAATCATAAAATTTTATAAAAATGGAGAAATTGCTGACCCATGGAAGTAATATGAGGATGTGTGCTTTAATCGCTCGTTGTTTAGAATTGCACAACGGCGTGTTCAGACACAAGCAATAGCAGGAAATAGAACAGGCCGTAAAAACATCTCTCGTGACCTTCACACGTGTGCCGTTCGCTCGACTCTCTCATTCCAATCTAAAGTATCTGAAAGGAACCGTTCTCTGTTAATGACTATAATGGATTTTTTTTTCCCAAACCCTTTTAGAGATGAGTTTTGAAATAGCACATGGGGACTAATGTTCCAAAACAGACAAAATCATGATTTACTAAAATAGGATTGAACCGCCGGTTTGCGTGATCTCAGAGGTCCAAGGGTCCAACTCCACAAGTCTGAGTAAGACACATTCACACAAGCTGTGTGTGAATAATATGCACGATAACGTCCTCAAAACAGACTTTAATCATAATAAGATAAGGAGACATGATTTGGCTAAAGTAGATCTGGTGTCTGGGGTTCCAAAAGAATGAACATCTACAGTATCTACTCTGTGTAGGGGATATTAAAAAGTGTGTTGTGATATAGTAGCTAAAAGGATGAGGCTAGTGAGTGCTTACTGATAGCATTTATTATTATTATTATTATTATTATTATTATTATTATTATTATTATTTTTGATTGATTTGTTATTGCACAAAGTACAGTGAATTTTAGGCAAAGTAACATTTCTATATATGCTGTAATATAATAAAATAAATAATAATATACTAATATAATAGAATATCATTTCTATAACCGCTAATATTATTAAAGACAAAAAGTTTATGTGAGTTGTATGCACGCAGTATATCTTCAGTATAAATGTTTATATTTAGGCCTAACGAATCAAAAGAGTAAGGCTGAGTAATAAATTTCGTTTTAAAAATTCCATATACTGTATAGGGGACTATGTACACCAGGACCACGTCGGTTGCGTCTTTGTCAGCGGATGTTCATGGACGTCCGCTTCTTCTCAGTCGGTTTGAATTTGTTGATAAGTTTGGTGACCATATCGTGTGTGTGTGATGTGCTCGCCATGTTTCCTGTTAAAGTCCATCGAGAACCTTGCGACAGCTTCCCGTTCCAGGCATGAAACTGATTTCAATAGCCTACACTCTTTTTTCGTCAAATGCGTTCTTAAAATCTATTTGAAAAATAATATAATCTAAGTATGGAAAATTTTGGAGGACGTTTTTCTAAAAAAAAGTGTTCCTTTCCCCTATGTATGAAGACTTTTGGGACACGGTGTAGTTTGAAGATTAGACTGCAAAGGTATATAAATGAAGTTAGAAATAGGCTAAAAGCATAGTCTGAACATCAGATGTAATAGATTTGGTGCCATAGAATGTCTGGAGACATCTGGAAAAGTCTGGAAACTAAGTCTGAATAATCCGATAATCTTTTCTAATTCGTCAGCTTTTTCGTCAGTTCATCTCTTGAACCTGGTCAAACAGTGCTGTTCTGAGTCGTCTTGTGATAGCGGGGTATTTGTCCACACACGCTAGACAGGAGCAAAGGGCAAAGTTTTGGTCTCTTAGCTAATTAAAAAGAAAAAAAAAGATTTTCTTTTTTAAAAAACCTTTGTTGCTGTTAGCAAACACTCTCGAGTCCTCGATCCGAAACACAGGTTTATCAAATCCTGCTTAGAGGCTCACGCCTTTCTCTCTCGTACATCATTCTCACATCAGGCCAGGTTTTTCTCCAGCTTTAGCACTCTACATCTAATAATGCTGTGTCTGAGTGCCGCCGGTCTGTAGCCATCGTCTCACTTTACTCCAACGCTTCATGCTGGCTTTTATGGGTCTGTAATAATAACATGTAATATCAGCTTTATAATATAATAGTATAACGATGAATATATGGACGTATCGTCGTAGCTAGGATGAAGTGATGAAGCAGTAAGACTGCTCAGAGGGTCGGAGTTGTATATATATATGTGTGTGTGTGTGTGTGTGTGTGTGTGTGTGTGTGTGTGTGTGTGTGTGTGTGTGTGTAATTGGCTGTGATAACACTGATCCAGTGTCAGATATCGGTTTTAACTGACGTATTGAATGCACGTAATAATAAGCTTATTGGAAATTGTTTGCAGTGTTTATTGGTGTCTTTATTTGTTTGTTGTCTTTCTTTGGAGTCTGTTGTTTAATATTTATTATAGGGCTGGACAATGTGATGATAAAATACGGATATTGTGATCAATTACGTCACAATACACGTTTCCGAGATATCATGATATCTTCAATTTTGTAGCTACAAACTAACTAGAAACCATTGACGTGATGTGAAAATGCTCTTAATCTTTTCAATTGCAGCGTTAAAATTTTTAAACGATTTCCTTAGTGTTGAAGAATTCTTTCTATATAAATAAACGTGTTACTTTTCAACTATAAAAGAACCGTCAATATAGCTCGGCACTAATTTGCTAGTAAAAAGCCTGACCTTAAATTATACACCACTGCAGATCAGATCAGTCGTATGTCGATCCAAACCATTATTTATATATGTTTATATAAAACATGTAATGGAAAAGCCCAATAAAAGTATTTTGCTTCTAAACGGGCTGAATAATTTGCGAGATTTTTGGTATTGAGTAAAAATAATAATAACGATGATGCTTTTAGCCGTAATTATTCACCCTGATGTCGGAGGAACCACTTTAGAAGCAATAAAAGTTAAAAAGTCGGTTAATTGACGTATAAGAACTCCAGTCAGACGGCAAAACGTTCTCAGTGACAACCGAATAAATAAAGGTAATACGTTGTACTAGACCTAATCAAGAGCTTTTCGAATATTATAAGAATATTTACAGGTCTCCATGAAGAAAAATGATAAAATAATGTCAGCATTGTTTGGTTGAGTTAGCAAAACTTTAATAAGCATGTCATTAAATCAGGAAAAGGCTTGTAAGGATTGAAATGTGGAATAAAAAAGCGTGACATGGACGTGTATAACGGACGTAAATGTTGTGGGATAGTGGAGGGGGGTGTCGGGATTATTTAATCTACCAGAGATAATAAAATGCTGAAAAAGTGCTTGGATTTCACATGATGTTTGGAAATTGATTGAAAACCCCTGTTTGGTGTTTGTTGAGACAGAGCCTGATTAGATTTCCTGTTTTTAAACCTCCTCTTGGCTTACTTTTCTGCTTTTATGCAAGATTTAATCACCAGCTGCGTTATTACATCACACTCCAACATCTGTGATTGGCCGTATCTGTGATGATAACTCCGTCCCCAAACAAACCTTTGAACTGCTGACATCATCACGTGTCCGAGCGCATGCTCGATCCCTCAGGACAGACCTTCAGCCTTCCCGTTATCCGTGCGATTAGCGAGAAATGTGTGTGCGATGGCCACCTCGCTCTCCTCCTCGGGCCGCTCTGAGAGATCAGGTGATGTTTCATTGTGCTGCCGAAGCACATGCGGGATTAGAGAGCAGTGGCCGAAGAAAGCTGATACACCAACAAACTCTTGGCTCTTACGACGAGAGAGAACTTATGCGGAATTCTCCGTTCTGATTGGTCACAAGGTGGAGAGTAATGTTCTAGCACAAGCAGTGGGACTCCACGTAATCTAAGCATCGTTAACAACTGACGGATTAAAAAAAAGTGCAGTTGTTTAATGAATATCTGTATCTGAAGTTTTCTGTAGGGAGACGCTTGTTTAATATTTACGGAAGGAGTCTCCAGTGTCAGTCTACAGCGCAAAGAGCTTGTTGCAGTTTCCAACGTTCTTGGTAACATGACGAGCAGTGTCGTTTTGTATTATTACCTTCAAGAGAGAGAAAAAATATACAGTATTTAACATTTATGGAACATTTACAGAAGGAGACTCAAGTGTCAGGGCTTTGTAACATCCACAGATAAAAAAAATCTATAAGGTTTAGTTTTTGGACATATTTAGGGATACCGGAGTTGACATCTGGCGGTTTCTCTGTGTTTTTTTTTCCCCTAAAGAGTGAAAGAGAGAGGTGGGGGGGTGGTTGGTGAGGGAACAATGTTTCACGACATTAAATGTAACTATAAAACCAATAAAAACAATCGCAGTGGTATTAGAGGGGAATTTGCGATTATGGTGGTAGCTGTAACTCCTTTTGCTTCGTCACACCACCCCGTCATTGATTATTGATTAGTTTCCTACAACGACGCAACGCAAAGTGTTTTATTCCTATACATAGCACATCCCTTTTTCCCCTCGTGGCCTCTTGGCTCGCGCTCTTTCCTCTCGCATTGTGTCTTTTGCCTTTCGTTCTCTCCCGGTTCTTTTTCTCAGCGTCGTCTCAAGTGCCTGGCCTGCACATTAAGAACATCCGCATATGCACAATATGACACAGCTAAGTGCAAGGCTGTAACATAATGCATTTACCAAGTCCTTTTTACTCGCTCTCACACACTCACGCTGCTCCCCGAGAGTGCTTGTCCCAATCACATGATGGTGATGTGATACTACGAGCCGAGCCGAGATGCCTTTATGATGAAGAGTCGGACAGTAAAAACCCCTCCTGTGTGTGTGTGTGTGTGTGTGTGTGTGTGGGTGTGGGTGGGTGTGTGTAAGTGTGTGTGCTCATCTAAAAGGCTACACTGACCTGTATTATGCCAGTAGAAGTGTGTATGTGTGTGTCTCTGGACTATTATGTGGAGGTTTCACTCATCAAGGAAACATCATTGCTGATCATGTTTTGTGGTGAAGTATTGATCTGGGGCACCGGGCACCCCCCTCCTGTTCCTCCTATTCCTCCTATCTCACCCAATACAGATCACTTCTTTCTACCCAAAGCCTCTCTCTCTCTCTCTCTCTCTCGCTGTCTCTCTCTCACTCACACAAACTTCTTGTCCAGCGTTCAGCGGTTTGTTCTGTAGGTGATGTAGCTAGCAAGTGATACTAGTTTATAATTAAGCTAAAGGTTTAGCCGGAATCACACGCTCACCTCCAAGAGCTTTGTGGAGATGTCTCAGACCTACTGATGTGGTTTCTGATTCACTTTTATCTTTATCAGTGGCCTGAAGTTTGAAGAGCATTGTGTTGTGTATTAATTTATACTAATTGAATTTAATTGTTTTCTGGAGCTGTTGTGAAAAGACGTTGCTGAGCCTGTCAAGTTCGATATGGACAAATTTATGTATAAGGAGACTCACTGCGATTTTATATACGGATTATTACACTGTACAGTTCAAATTTATTTCAGTTGCACTCACGGCTTTAGTGAAAATTTTATAATATTTTACATTTAATGACTTGAAAGAAAGAGATCCAAAACAAATTCAAACAGGAACAGCCATTCGATTAAAACAAAACTAATGGCACCCTAGGAAAGTTAGAGTTAGTGTCTGTTGTAGTGGATGCACTGCAGTGGCTGAGCTGCATTACTGGAAGACTCGCTTAGAAGCCGTTCTTTCACCGTTTAGCTTCACAATTTATTACGTTTTGTGGGCGTAGCTAAAGGTAAATCAGCCGTGCCATGAACGTGCTTGTTTTTATTTTATTTATTTTTGTCTTTTGGTCTATGAAAACATTTAAACACAACTTTATTGAAAGATTTGTTTTGTTTTTTAATTTGCTTTACATTTACAGTAAATTATGCATGTTTCATTTTTCCATTTTGTTGTTTTTTTTATCTATGACATTTCTGCTGTTTGTCTGAAATAGTGATCCGTCTTTTTCTCGTTGCTCCATCTCCGTCCGGAGTACACGTCGAGCAAAACCTACGGAAGAGGAGCCGTGCTTTCTCAGCGTGTCCCGGTTAGACTGCGCCTCCATGTATAATTCAGAGCGATAACTGACTCTCTAAAGGCTTGTGTTCTCTCAGCCGGGACGCTTCATGATGAGAGGATCCTATCCTTTCATCCGATTAGAAACTGGTCTGCGAGGCCGTACCAGCATGCATTACCCTGAATGCTAATGAGCCCTCAAAACAGCAATTTTGCTAACTGCGATGCAAGGAGAAAAATGTAAAGTAGGCATTAAAGCAATTTATTCCGTTAATGTTAGCTACAAAATCATTATCATGCATCAAACAAAAAAAACAAACCCAAAACAAAACAATCTATAACTGTTTAAGTGAGATTAAGGGTCAATTACTGACTTGTATTGTGTCAGTGTTGTGATGTTTCTGTGAGAGCTTCATGGGAATAAATCGCACATTTAGAGCACATTTAGAGATAAATTTGACGCAGTCTTCCACTTTAGAATCTGTATTCACACAATTCACACGGCTCAGTAAGTACGACAAGACCTGAAGGTTCCGGTTAAGGACAGGGCGTTTGCGAAAAACGTGACCCTTGTTTGTTATTTCTCGAAATTCTGAATCAATCCGAAACCATTTTTTAAATGAGAAATGTTAAGCTCAGTTAATTATGTTCCTACCGTAGAACACACTAGAGCATCAGGAAGCCAAGTTTAATGTTTCCATGCCTTGCTGTAGACCAGGTGTGTCCAGTCTTATCCGCAAAGGACCGGTGTGGGTGCAGGTTTCATTCCAACCAAGCAGAAGCCACACCTGAGTCTATTGAAAGACAAGACCAACTGATGAAATAGGTGGAATCAGGTGTGGCTTCTGCTTGGTTGGAATGAAAACCTGCACCCACACCGGCCCTTTCCGGATAAGATTGGACATCCCTACTGTAGAGGAAGTAAATTTGTGGTACAGGCTGCAAAATGTGTTTGATAACAGTGTTTCAGTTTCATGATGATGCAGCACTGGCACCCTGTCCATGGTGTACCCCGCCTTGTGCCCGATGCTTCCTGGGATAGACTCCAGGTTCCCCGTGACACCGCTAGAAGATGGATGGATGGATGATGGGGCAAAAATCGTCAGACTAGCAGGAGGACTATTATTATTATTATTATTATTATTAGCCTGTTTGAGATCAAATTGAAGTAGGCAGAGCGAAAGGGTCTCAGACACGAGTTCTCTGTGAAGTGGGGTCTGTGAAGGTTTTGAGAAAAGGTCTACGTTATGCTACTGTGTTTAGTGGAAATGGTTCGGTTTACTATGTAGGTGTTTCACTGTGAATGGTCCCTTAGATACGTCCCTTTTTGTTTATGGTGCCCCGTGTGAGGAGCACTGACTGAAGAAAAAGAGGTCCAGGAATCGATGTCTCGAAGCGCCGACGTGATTTGCAGTGGTCTGAGGGATGGTCCGTCTTGGCAGGTTCCTTGTAGATCAGTTCGTGCTTGGGGGTTTAAATCCCAGGGCTGTTCTTCTTCCATAGGGTGCAGGAAGTCAGGAAGTGGTGGTGCGTACTAGTGGCTAGTGGCAGCTTCGGGACCTACATAATTACATAGATATAATATTCTAGGGTCTGATCTGCTCCAAAGAATATACTTTTTGGGAATATTTTGCTTGTGATCAGCGATTGGAATATATCGACTTCGTTTCCTTGTTTCATTACAGGCTTTCATAATTAGACGGCAAAACAAAACACACAGAGCCTCGGGCCTGCTATTAATTACCCGGGACCTGCTTGAAACTACTGGAGGTGGTTGTTTGAGCTTGATTTGAGACTTTTAGCTCATTTAATGCCTGATTTAATCTAAATATCGTGGCCTTGATAAGACGAGCTGAGCTCAGTGTGCTATCGGAGTAAGCGCTTTTTACTCTGCAGGACCTACAAGAGCTGAGTTTGATGCCCTTACTGTAGAAGCCTAACATTGATTTACATTTGGCAGAGGAGAAGGATAAACCCGGAGTGGTAGAGAGGAGCTTTTGCTCATTTGATGAAAGGCCAGGGAAACCTAGCGGTATCGATCTGATTGATTTAACCCTTAACCCTTTAGAAAAGCCCTAAAGTTTTCGCCCCCACTCCCCCCGTCCATGAGCTGTAATCCTCAAGATTAAAACAAAACAATAAAAAGGCTCGAAATATTTCACTTTATGTTTAATGAATCTACAATATATGAAAGTTCCACATTCAGAACATAGTTGGTAGGGGGGCGGGGGGGTGGGGGGGGGGTTGGTGGTTCGTTTGGGGCTACATTTGGGGCTAACTTTTCCACGATATTTACATTTTTTGGCATGCACCTGTAAATCAGTGTCATATAGGCTACAGTAGTGAGGGAAAAATACATCTCTGAAACAATGCACAGAGGAACACATGCACCAAAATGCACCTTTAATGGTCTCAGGAGTAAACACATTTGCTGTATTGTACATTTAAAATGAACTGAAGATAAATAATTGGACCTTTTAAGCAGACAGTGTAGGCTTGCTGTTTGTTTAATTTGAGTTTCAGTAACATTCACATTTTTACTAAGCAGCTCACACACTCTACAAATCTAGGTCTAATACAGAAATAAAGACACAATACATATCCATCAAACTGCACTTTTATTATCATTATCTGATTTGGCTTCCCTGTGAGATAATTAAAACGCTGTGATTTAAAGGAAACTCGTTCAGGTTTATCTACCGCAATTAAACCCTTAATTCGGCAGATAAAACATGAATAAGTGTTTCCTGCACACCTTTATTAGCTAACCAGCTGGTATTCATTCTCATTTCTTTGCAAATAGGTCTGTTTATTGGCTTTATTTTTTTAATGAACATGAAAAGAGATTTATTGACGCTGCTGAGAACTCTCAATAAATGACTTTTAATACATGAGTAAGCATGTGTGAGTGTAATCTAGGGGTTCTGCAGTGCTGCTCATGATGAGAAATGAGCACAAATGCACATAGTGTTATGTTAAAAAGTGTGTATCCTGCTGTAACACCCACGCTGAGCTCAGGGCTCATGTTACTGTCCCAAGCATTGGTCACTCCTGCCTCCTGGTGGTCAAAACATGCAATGATATCACACACACACACACACACACACACACACAACACACACACACACCAGAAATGATAGGATTTTAGGAAACAGATTAAGGTTGTTATTGTTAATGTTATCGTTTTACATTTTACAGCAATATGTTCAAACAATATTCATTAATATTAATTAATATTCATTAATATTAATCAATATTAATTTATATGCATCAATATTCCTCAATGTTAATCGATATTCATTAATATTCATCAATATTCATTACTATTCAGAAATATTTCACTTGAAGTAAAAACGGGACCTGAGATCCTAAACAAATGAGATCCTAAACAAGAATGTGGGTTCCACAATTCCACACTGTTTACTCTTAGAACCTAATATTAACTTGATAGTTTTGCATGATTTTCCAGAAGAAGAAGAATAAAAATATATTTATTAGGTACAAAATATAAAGTGTTCTTGATAGGTAGAGAATATTGTATTATCTTTATTAGACATTATAATATTTCATATATTACATTGCATTGATTTATTTTAAGTGACATTATTTAATAATTTTATTTAAGGCCTGTTATTGCATAATATTAGTTGCCAATTTTACTATTTAGTTTTTGACTACTCTGGGTTTTTTTTTAACTTCATACTGTAAAGCAGATTGAGTTATTATTATTATTATTAATAATAATAATAATAATAATAATAATAATAATAATAATAATAATAATAATAATGATAATAATAATAATAATTCATTATTGTTATTATTAATAATAATAAAATAATAATAATAATAATTTATTATTATTATTATATGGACTATGTTCAGCTACATTTTAAGACTTTTCTATGCTTTGCATATAATCCATGTTATTATTGGAACAGAGAACTGTAAAGCTGGGGTTCTTAAAGTATGACGTATAATTTTATTATTATTATTATTATTATTATTATTATTATTATTATTATTATTATTATTTAATACAATAGGGTAAAATTCTACATAGAACCTTATAAATTCATAATCATAATTCTTTGCTGCTGTTGTTGTTGTTGTTGTTGTTACAGTAAACTGAATAATAATCGTTATCCACAAAACAGATTTTTCCATGTGGTGGAACCTTTTTAAGGTCTACAACAAAAATAGTCAAAGATTAACATTACAAATATGCTCTCATGTGACAGCTCTACAGGCTTTTATGCATGTATCCCACCTGTTTTCTAAGTTTGGATGATTTGGAAACGTGAAAAAAACAAATGCGAGTCACCTCACAGGGTGAGATTTGTTGTGGGGTTTTAGTTCGATTTTGAGCTTAAGTATTAGGAGAATGGGAGAAATCTATCATGTAAAATACAATTTGAGGATCGAAACACAAACTATTCAGAATAAAGGTAATTTGGACGTCAGTTTAGAAAGTGCGAGTGGATCAAGAGCAGGTTCGTGGTGTATGACAATCTGCATGAAATGTTGCTATACTCGTGCAAGAGAAAAGTTGGTTATTGTTCGACAATGCCAGCCAGCACGAACTGTAAAAGCCGGAGACGTATCGGAACAAGGCGGACATCAGCCTCAGCACTCAGCCTTGCTTTTATGCCGTTTATGCACCTTTTGCTTTGTGCATGAATTATACATGCAGCATGGAGATGTGCCGGTGTGCATTTCTCTCTATCAAATATTTAGCTCAGCAGCGCAGTTTGAGGACGAGGCTGGCCGGTTTTGTGGCGCTTGCAGGTCACCGAATCTCCGTCTGCGTGTCTCTTTGGCAGCCATTTTTGTTTGCAGTGCTTTCCTTTAGTGCGCATTTGTTTTGTGTGTGTTGCCATTTTGAGTTTTGTGTATTATGTGATGGAGGAAGGCCAAGCAAACACACACACACACACACACACACACACACACACCCCATGTGTTTATTTGCACCGTTACTTGCTCTTTCCTCTTACATAATAGTTTTGTACTCAATTGCACACTTAACCTGATTTCTATCGATCGCGCCAGGCCGCACTTGTGCATACTTAATTCAGAGAGGTAATCAAATAAAATCTTAAACCGTGTGTGTGTGTGTGTGTGTTTGTTTGCATTGGGGTGGTGGTGAAGGAGCTGATGCAGCATTACGGTTTACACTATCATTCTGTCATTAGTTTCCGTGTACACACATCACCTCGCTTGTGTTTTCATGCTGTGTTTTTTTTCTGTGTTTGTTTTTTGCCTGACACTTTAATTATAAAAAGACAGACTCACAATTTGAAATAGTCACACACACTTCTAAACAGCAATTAGGCGTGTGACAGCCGAGGGAAAGCTTAGCCCCTTTTATTACTGCAAACTATTAGAATCTTGAAAATAATATTCTGTTAAATCCATCCATTTGCATTCCAACAAATTATGTTAATTTCCATTTTTCTGGTGGATTCTGGGAACTGAGGTCTGTTGAGGAGATTTCATAACTCGGTTCTCATGTTTCCGTTGTCCCTGTGTGGAAAGTGGCTTGATTGTGTTGTGTTGCGTTGTGAGAATGATGGGTGAAGGGAGAGACGCTGCTCAATAGAAAAGCAGACAATGTGGAAATATTGTATGTTTATGGCATAAACTCTGCAGTGAATTGGATCAGACAGTATGCCAAATCTGATCTGATACCGTTCCAGTCCACATATTGATACAATATCACACATCATTAATCATTATTCATCTCTACCAGTTAAAAGATGATGCATTTAGTAAACTGGGCCCAGTTCAGTACATCTCCTTTTCTCCTTTTCACATTTCATAAATAGTTACCAATGATTATAGATATGAAGACGACGCAGAATGGGTGTACGGGCTAGGGTGAGGCGATATGACAAGCATGATTATGTATTAGAGTATATAGGTTTGCTAAAAAAACAAAAAGAAATGTTCAGTGATACTTTAGTCAGCATCTACAAAGATGTATGTACTTTTATTTTTATATTTAAAAATTATATTTTTAATTATAATAGTAACACTGAAAATTAGAAGGAAAATTTAAATCTGTAAAAAACATTTTACCAATTTAAAGATTAAATATAAAATTTTAACAACACATCGCGTGCTTGCAGTCAGTCTGTAATTAAATATGCTACTACTACTACTGCTGCTACTGCTGCTATTACTACTATTACTATTACTACTACTACTAATACTACTCTTAATACTATTACTACTAATACTATAACTGCTACTAATACTACTTTTAATACTACTACTATTACTGCTACTAATATACTTTTAATACTACTACTACTACTCTTACTGCTACTAATACTACTTTAATACTACTACTACTACTCTTACTGCTACTAATACTACCTTTAATACTAATACTATTACTGCTAGTAATACTACTTTAATACTACTACTACTACTCTTACTGCTACTAATACTACTCTTAATACTAATACTATTACTGCTACTAATTTTTTTTTTTTTTTTTTTTTTTTTTTTTTTTTTTTTTTTTTTTTTTTTTTTTTTTTTTTTTTTTTTTTTTTTAAAAAAAATATATAGTATAAATGTAATTTTATAATTTTATAAATCTCAAATCCCAAATCCTGACAAATGCCCAACTGAGACCTCGGAAACTTGTTTAGCGTGTTAAAGTTTCTCAATAATCTCAATTTGCGTAAAACTTAAATAAAAGCACATGCAATACGACTGAATATAGAGACATAACATCATGTCTATGTCGTCCTGCTACTCTGCTGCATGACACACACACACACACCACACACTTCACTTTTTTCTCACTTATTCCGCTCTTGTGTTTCTCCTCCTTTTTGTTGTGTTGTTTTATTTGAGCCTCTGTGTCCCTCTGGCCTCAGCTGATAATGACCAGGAGATCATGTGTTGAAGCCTCTTTAACTGCACGGCTCTCCAGCTGCACCGAGGCCTAAAAATACCCCGCAGCTTCTCCTCACACCCGCCAGATCATTTGGAGAATCTTAGTAGCCACGGAGGCAATTACCTGGAGGGCACCTCACTTCTCCTCAGATAATCCTGGACGTTTCCTTTGAGATATGACGATTGATCTGAGTAGTGCTGAGGCGAAAATGTGGGACTTAAAGATCTTGCTTCATATATCTTCGGAAATGGAACGTTAATTATAACATTTCTTTTTCTAGACAAAAAAACACACACACACACACACACACACACACACAACTTGTCATGTTACTGGCACTGAAGACTCCTTCACAAAATGTTAACTGAACATCATGTTATGGAAAACTTCACTGTATCAATGATTTTTAATGCATTTTTTTTACAGTACGTTTTAATCAGTTTAGGTGACAACATTCGCTGTTACTATAGAAACGATAACAGTTGAAGGAGCGCCATGTAGTTATTTAAAATCGGGTCATGTGGAATGATTTTGTGAGAAGATTCGTAATGACCAGTCCACATCTGTGCTGTTTACCACTTTGAAAGTCAACGTTTTTAAAAAATTTTGATTCCACAATTCCGCTCGGTGTTGACAAACAACATAGAAGCTTGGAAGCTTGGAAGTTTGTTTAGCTGTTGATAATAAGTTTAATTTTAATAAGTATTTTTAGTTGTGTGGATTGTTTTCTTATTCGTTCGTCCACACATCTGAGAGAAATATTGATATTTCAGATGGTTTGGTCGTGTTTCCAGCATCACTTTTACAATATTTGTGTAAAAGAAAAAAGGACTTAGAAAATGACTTACTGTGCTAGCAAGGAAAACTATTAGCCTGAGCCGTTAGCTAGTTTAGAAGCCCAGCAACAGTTTTCTGATTACTTCTGAATATTCTCTCCAAAGCACAAATTAGCTAGAACTAGATGTTTTTATTTCTTGGAGAGTAAACCTCATTGACATATTGACGTATAATAACACGTATTTTTCTTCTTCTTCTTCTTCTGTTTTATTCTCTCTTCTCATCTTTCTTGCTCTCTTGGAGAAGCATGCAAAAGAAAAGAGCAAGACTCCGGCAAGGAGAGGAGCAATACACCAAAGAAATCGCGGCTGGTTTTCACCGACCTTCAGCGGCGAACGCTATTGGCCATCTTCAAAGAGAACAAGCGCCCGTCCAAAGAGATGCAGCTCACCATTTCACAGCAGCTGGGACTGGAACTGAGCACTGTTAGCAACTTCTTCATGAACGCGCGCAGACGGAGTCTGGACAAATGGATGGACGAAGGCAGTCCCGGTGGAGCCTCATCCGCTTCCAGCACTTGTACCAAAGTCTGATTATTATTATTTTTATTTTTATTTTTTTTGAAAAGCTGGGGTGGGGGTGGGTGAGGCAAAAGATGTGGGAGTTTGCGGATTGGGGTTTGTGCACCAGACCAAAAATGTTATCCAAAGAAGAAAAAAAATCGGGTGGATGTGAGGAAGGGAGCGGGGCTGCTTACTGGGGCTTCTTAAATATTCATCAACATCATCATTATAAGAATCATTGTAAATCTGACCGAATGGCGCTAGGTTTCAACAATTTCCGGCGCAAATTGCATCGTCTTAAATATTTAATCAAAACCTCAAAACTGTTAACGTCAAAATAGTCCTTCCAGACGGAATTTTCCAGAGTGCATGCCTGAAATCAAAGCAGATCCCTTTCATGTAAGCGTCCTTTTCAGCCGTGCATTCGGGAGCTTTTTTTTCAAAATCCCAGCTGCCAAGACAAAAGACTGATTTCAGCAGGAAACGGCGAACGATGCGTGCATTAGCAATGCCAAAAAAATTTATATAAATCCATGCTAGTGTAGCGTCTTAAATAAACATCCAAATAGTCATGGTCCTGCTGACAGGTGGAGAAATTTCCCTGGTCGATTTTACACTGTCTGCCTATTGGCAGGGATGCAAGCACAAATCTATCATAGTTAAGTAACGGCAACATTCAGGAAAAACACAACCGCCCATATAAACACACACATACACATCATACAGAGACTGCTATGATTTTGTTAAGTGGTCAGCCAGGTCGTACATGAGCACAAATGTAAAGCACATTTCATTTGCAATAGAAGAAAAATAGAATAAAAAGGGGGCTGGACCATCAAGATAGTTCTTCAATCATTAGAAAAACTCAGGACGCCGTTTTTATGATGCGACTGAAGAACGTCCATTAACCCTTAGTAACCCTTTGTAACACTTCCATTACATCATGACGGTCAAATCATACGATTATTTAACCCGTACATTCACCAACTATGGCAGCTTCATTCGATTATTTCCTTTATACGCAACACTCGTTAAGGAGCTCCATGAAAGTGAACTGGCGTTGGCAATCAGGGCCTTTCTAATGGAATAAGAGGACAATCTTCTACACCAATGCCTGTCAGTTTCTTTCAAAGCTTCCTGGGAAAAGGATCGACGCCTGAGACCGACAGGTCAATCGGCGTGTTTCCAAATACGCAGAACACAAATCTCTCCCACTAGCGCAAGAACATTTTCATACGAAGAAGTTTAGCTAAACGACTTACACGTCCAACCATCGCCATTTCAGTCCATTGTTCACCGCGTCATCTAGTCTCTTTTTTGTTTTAGGAAAAATGCAGCCAGTACGCAGCCCCGTTCCCAGCTCCAAAAGCAGGCCAAAGGCTTTATGGATCATTCAAAACGGACACTTAAAAGACTTTTTCTATTTATTACTGACAAATCGAAACCAAAGAAACTTTTTTTCTGCACCTAACTGTTCTACAAATGAGAAAAAACAAAAAAAAACTGTTCGAAAGACGACGAAGAAAAACCCCCCAAAAAAACCCCACACCAAAAAAAAAACACAAAACGGAACAGCGACGAACAAACACATGATGAAGAATAAAAAGAAGACGAAGACGACAGGGACGACGAGGAGAACGATGAAGAGAACTTTGTTCTTTGTTCGAGACTTAGGGGGGAAAAAACGGGAAGCAGAACAAGTTTCGGAAACCATCCGTGGCAGAAAAAAGCCACTCCCTAAAGCAGAAAAAAATGTGTCTCTCTCTCTCGCTATCTTAAACAAATAAGTTGAAGATTGTCTTTAACGTGTGCCTATGCAGTTTTTCACCAAAAAAATGGGAAAAAAGAACAACAAGAACCTCATCAGCTACAATACCAAAGATTCCTAATTTACACCCAACGGCAGTTCCCTGGTCTTGTTCCTCTTCCCTTTTGGTTCCAGTGCTACATGCATGGAGAACGTACATGTTCACTACGCGTGCGTGTGTGTGTGTGTGTGTGTGTGTGTGTGTGTGTGTGTGTGTGTGTGTTGTGGGTTCAATCATGGGAGCTCTAGGAATTCGGCCTTTCACACTCATCCGTACAGATTAATCCAAGATGTAGGGTAAATGAAACAATCATTAAACTTCAGCATACACCAACACCAAAGCAGAATATGAGATCAATGTTTATACTAAAGATCACACTATAAAACAATTAACCACCCATTTTTACACTCATGTGTGGTAGGATTGTAAAAATAAATAAATAAATAAGATTGCTCATTGATCAATGTACAATAATTAGCTGTACAGGGCAAATGAGTTTCCCAAAAGCATCGCAGCACAAAGATTATCTCTAAATGGTTGAGCGAGCATCACATTGAACACGCTCTCTCTCTTTGCCAGTTATGATCAACTTTTACGATGCGTTTGTGAAACTGGATCCTGGGTCCTGGTACCTCAGAGTTAACGGAAAACTCCACCCTGAACGCCTTCCATATTAATTCATAGTTCAATTCCGAGTTTAGTTTAAACTTCTTTCATCAACATTCAGGTTTTAAAACAGCACCGAATTACCGAATTAGCACCAGAATCACTAAGCACATCAATATGAATATATTTAATGTGTTTCAGGGTGGGTGGAGTTTTCCTTTAATATCACAATTTTCATCCGCTAATATGTACTATTTGATACAAGTGACCGAATCTGAGCTCCCATGTTTGCCAGTAAGCCGTGATCAGGTGATCCGAGTCGAAACCACACCCAGAAACTCCATCGATGACTACACGCGCTCGCGTGAAAGCCAACATTTACCAACGACATAACTGATACCGGTTCATCATTTCCGAGGAAACTGCTGAAATATCGGTCGAATAGCTTTATCTTTTCATTTCTTTCTCTCTTTAAAGCTTCGAGTCCAAAGATGGCTCCAGTGGTTGCGACCTCTTCATGACCTTTGGCATGTAGAGGTCGCGCTGGAGTCCACTTCCACTTTCACCTCAGCCAGGTCTGTAGAAACAACCTTGGGTAACGGAATCCAACCAAAAAGAGCTTTACGTTTGTTGCTTGTCTTTAGTACTTAATTGTTCGCCAATGCCTACAGTATGTATGATAGTTTCCTAGGTGTTTGTTTTTTTTGCAATATGTGATTATTTATGTAATTTATATTTGTTATAATTGAACTTAATTTAAAATTGCCAAAAAACTTCCCTTGGAAACCCTTTCCCCTTGAGTAGCTTGCCAAAGTTTACATTCTGTTTTTTTTTTTTGTTTTTGTTTTTTTTTGAGTGTCTGACACTGTCAAACGTATTTATTTATGCCAAAATGTGCTAGTACATGTGCATAGCTTTGTTTTTGTTTAATTATTTAATGTTATTTAATTAGCTTTAATTGCTTGGATTAATATTTATGGTTCTTTTGAGAATTTTAGCGCATCAAAGATGCAGTCCTTGCGTCCTCCTTTGTTAATTTATTTTTAGTTTGCTTTACTTTTAAAAAAAAAAAGCAATGTATTTAATTTAATTTTACTTTTGCATAGATTCTAATGACAATGTTCCAAAATGTAGTAGCTGCCAGATTTTTAGCAAATGTTATTTAAATCTTGTTTTTTGCCCCATTTTTTTGTTGTTGTTGTTGATTTCCCTCCAAAATGAAAACAATCTGTTATTGATGAATATTTTCCGAATGAGCACTGTATTTCGCCATCTGTGATTGATTAACTGTCATCTTCGCATCCCGCCATGACGGACAAGCAGTTCGTTTTCAGCCTGACCTTACTGACGCGGATTGGACAGGGCAACACGTTAACGGAGATCAACGTAGAACTCACCAAAGATTTTTAAGAAAAAAGAAAACAAACAAACAAAACCACGGACGCTGAGAGACCGTTTGTTCATTGCTTCACTCGTAGAAGGATAACAGAGGATTCCCTTAAACACTAGCTGCTTCCAAGACTCGTGTGCGTGTACAAAAAGTCTTTCTATTTCTATAGTGAGAACCAAAGAGGCTACCTCACTGAATTTTCCATTTGTAATTTTAATCGTGTTGATGAAACCAAAGATACCAAAGATTTTTTTCCTCCCTCTAGTACGGTCTGCGCTTGACTCCATGCTGTTCACTTTGATAAATCTCACCCTCTCTGTTCTGAAAACCTCCCCCAAACCCCCCAAATTACCCCCTAACTACACCTTCTCTAAGCTCAGTACAGTGTGTTTCAGGATGTCCCTCACTGGTCAGAGATCCCAAAACCAAAGCTAATAACCAAAAATCAGTCAGGCTGGAGGTTTTGCACAGTTTTAACCATTACGTGTTAACATTAACATTGTTCTTTGTGCGAAAAGATCAGGTTTTTATTCGTATCGCTACAGTACTTGGTAAGGGTGCACGGTGGCTTAGTGGTTAGCACGTTCGCCTCACACCTCCAGGGTCTGGGGTTCGATTCCCGCCGGGGCCATGTGTGTGCGGTGTCTCCCTGTGTTGCGGGGGTTTCCTCCGGGTACTCCGGTTTCCTCCCCCAGTCCAAAGACATGCATGGTGGGTTGATTGGCAGCTTGGTAAATTGTCTGTAGTGTATGAATGGGTGTGTGATTGTGCCCTGCGATGGACTGGCACCCTGTCCAGGGTGTACCCTGCCTTGTGCCCGATGCTTCCCCGTGACCCTGAAGCAGGAATAAGCGGTTGAGGATGGATAGATGGGGTAAGAATTTGCAACAAGCCAGCTTTCTAGACGGCCTAATAAATTGAATAAAAATACCAATTTCGCATGAGATCGGGTTGATTACTTATGACCGAAAGCATTAAAACGAAACTTTTTGTAACGAAACTTGCAACATGTTCAGAATAATCTTGTTCATGAAGTAAAGTAACAGGTTTGTTGAGTCTATACAGTAGAGGGCAGCTTTAAAGGTACGAAGTTCCAAGTATCTCAAGGGTACATTTTAGGACCTTATTTGAGTGAAATAAAACACATTAGAAACATAAGAAAAAAGGACATTCGCTTGAGTTTATCACCCAAATAACAGGCACTTTAGGAATAACAATCGTAAATTTCACAAACAACAAAGAAGCCAAAACGATAAAAGATTTGCGAAGCTGATAAATGAAGATAAACACTATCAGATCAGTAACTTGTAGTAGAGAAAGCTTCTTCAAGGTTTTCAGATGTAAACAGTACATTTCAGGGTTTTTTTCCCTAATTTCTGGTCCTTATATATATAAAATGTATAAAAGCAGATGATTTAAGTGTACCCAGGCTATTTCATCATGGTTTCGCGATTACACAAAAGCATTTGCTCCAACTGTAGAGATTCCTAAAAACAATACAAACGTCTTAACATGGAGCGGGATTAATGTACATTTCCTACAACTTCTTACAAATTGTTTGAAATCCAACTCCATGACTAAATTTATTTTTAAATTTATGAATGAGATCAGATTAATTATTTGTAACGTTTGTTCAAAATTCAGCCAAACAAATGATGTGAAGTGGTGTCGTTCACAACGTTTTCGTTGTTTTTTTTTTCTTCAAATAAAAATAATTCTGTCTTTATTTCAACCTGACGATTTCAATCTTGAATCTCTCCATTGTTTCCAAAGTTTTTCGACAATTACATGATTTCATATAATTAAAAAAAGTCCCCCCCAACCCGCCAACCCCCCACCCCACCCATCCCCCCACCCCCAACCCCCACCCCGAGAAAACTATAGCACATTATTTGATCAGAATTGTGATTTATTTGATTGATTGATTTTTATTTCGTTTGATGGAAAAATTTTCAGGATTTATCGTATGGCTTTATCGTATGGCTAATAAAATCTACTTTCTATCTGTTTCCCAATGCAATATCCAGTAATTGTCAGGTAGAGAGGCTACCATCTGAATCAAAAGCTATGTTCAAGAAAAGCTTTTAACCAAATACACAAAATCTCAAAAAAATCCAAATATAGCCTACTCATTGAAAAACCAAAGAGACTGCTGAGGAAAACCTTCTGGAAAACATGGCAGAGCTGCATTCAGTGTAGTGGAGAATCGAACAAATGGCATGTTTGATTGAAGCTATGGAGAACTGAAGCTATCGAGAATTTCCTCATGGGAAAAAAACAAACAAACCCCAATTCTGTCCGTTATCATCTAACGATTTTTAGAGAGCGCTCATACTCATCACAAAGTATGAGATAACCCTGGGATGAGTGCCTTGCTTGAACCAAAGCGAAGTTTTCGACCTCTCCGTAATTCTTCTTCCTGCGTATACCTCAGCGTCAGTCGGACCTGCGCACGCTGGCCAGGTTTATTGGTGCTTTGCAATACAATCATGCAAAGAACAACAACTGATACCAAAGGCTTTAAATAAAATTCCTTTCTCCGCATTCTCTCTCTCTCTCTCTCTCTTTCTCTCTCTCTCTTTCTCTCTCTCTCTCTCTCTCTCTCTCTCTCTCTCTCTCTTTCTCCTTCCACTCAATGGTTGCATAGCTTTAAAAAAGAACAAGAGCGGGGTGAAATAAAAAAAAAATACATAACATTTTTTTAAATAAAGAGCGGCATGTCTAAAGCGCAGACCGTGCTTTTCCTTTACCAAAATTTTTCTCAGATATACCTCATAGATAATAGTGTTTAGGGTAATGTTATTATAGTGTATGTAATAAATTATTCACTTGCTCTTCTTTTTTTGGTAACTGTGACTTTACAAGACGAACAGAAAAAAAAAGCTTTATACATTTTGAGTTGTGATTTTTGTAATAGTCGAATAGGTGCGCTTACCAAAAACAAAAAAAAAACCTAATGCTTGTTTATCTCTTGTTGATGTGCGGATGATTTTTTTTTCTTCCATATTTTGTGGTACAAAGGGTTTTATCTGGTTTTGTTATCTGCTCTCAGCTTTGTTTAGTTTTTATGTTTTGTTTTCTGAGGGTGGGCTCATATTCGTAACGTTTGTACGTTCGGATTAGGAATTGCTGTTTTGATTGAGTCCAAAGTTTACATTTATTTAATTTTTTTGCACGTTCATGCCAAAGACAACTTCCTTCATTCCTCCTGAAAAAATGGCTTTGACCAGCTATGATTTCTGCTCTAATTCTAATCCAAGTTTGTTAGTGCCAATCTGATGCATGGCGAACCTTGCTGGTGTGACTAGCATGGCCTAGCAGCTAGCATGCTGGTTTAAGCTGTTTTTTCCAACCCTTTCTGACTGGTGTTTCATTTCCTCTACTCGTTTTTAGTCTTATCTGTTGTGTAGTAAAACACCTAGCAGTCATTCAAGCACTGTAGCCCTGATTTTATGCATGAATAGATTTTCAGCTAGCTAGCCGTGTAAAGCATTGTTGTTAAGAATATGTTCTTTGCTACAGTTTTATTTTATTTTATTTTTTGCACGACAGTCCGATATCGTTTCGGAACAGTTCTGCTGTGTATATACTGGCCCACTTCATCTTCCTCGACCAAAGTATTATGGACAATTCAGGACAAATTTGACACATAAGATAAACCAAAGTGTAGAATATTTAGGGTAACTATAAAAGTAAGAATGTCAGCTGTACCAAAAATGTCTCATTTACTATCATTACCATTTAAATCATCTTTCCCTCTGTTTAATGCCAAAATGCCAATTATTTTGTAAGCCTCGAATCCGAGAATACAACCGCATCAAAGGATGAACTGTACCCGACAATCTAGTCTAATAATCTAATAACACTTCATTCTGCTGAGAAAAAATGTTACTATGAATATACCCTCAAAGGTTCCACAGTGTACCTTCAGGTCCGAGTATATACCTTAAAATAGTTTTAAAAGTACATTCCATTGACTTTCCCAAAAGGCATTCCTCAAGGCTACAGTTTAGGACCATTTATTCTTTTTTTTTCCTGCATTTTATTCTGTATATCCTGCATAATTCGAATAATATCTTAAACTGTCCAAACATTGACCAAAGATATAGCCATTAAACAGATTAAACAGACTGCGAAGGTTTATTTAAATAACGCTGTGGTGTGTAAGCTGATCAAAATCGAAACAATAATCAGTGAAGACAAGAAACGAAGATTTACCAAATTAGTAACTAGTACTTGTCGAAATGTTTTGATTGGTCCAAATATGAATTATGAATATGAAAGGGATTCCATGCATTAAAGAATCATACGTTTAAAAACCGGGTGATTGAACGGATCAAAAAAATTTGGTTGGATCGTTGTTCTTCCACATGACGTCGTGCGAACACAAAATGAAGGAAATCGTAATGATTTCCGGATTTCATCATAATTTCAGGAATCCACCAATGTCTTTCTTTATTATTATTTGTACCATTTCTTAAACACTTCCATAAAGGGAAATTGTAATAGCCGAGATGTAAAAAAAAAAAACAAAACAACTTCATGATCAATGCAACAAAAACAAATGTCCACGGCAGAGGTGCTAACACGGCTAACAAGAAAGTCCTAGCATGTGTAGAGAAAAGGAGGGGGAAAAACTAGATTTTTATCAACAAAGCTCTAGTAAGTGTCAGTAGACCAGATGGTTAGGAATCAGCAAGGCAAAAATCCAGTGTGACTTAATAACAATTAGCTCTTCCATTTTGTTTTATTGACCAAAGACACCACAGTCTTGTTTTCAATTGGCTCACAAGACTGAGATCTCGGAATTTCTAGGCCATGCCTGCTGAATTCTACTAATCCCAGCTGAGTTTGTTTGTGCTGATTAATGCTAATATGATGAATCTGGTGCTAGTGTGGCCTAACAGCTAGCATTCTGACTTGTGTTGAACTTCCACTACTCATTTCTAGTCTTATTGGATATGTAGATAAACAATCAGAACTGACATAAGCATGTGTAGATTTACAGCTAGCTAGCTAGTCAACCTTTTCCAAGATAAAGTCAACCTAAAGTGAACGTAAGCACTACAAAAATGCATCTTTCACGTCCGGCGTCCTTTCCCGTTCGCTGAATCAGCTTTAGATTTTTTGTTTGTTTGTTTGTTTTTAATTCATAAAACAACATCGTAGCAAGGCTGCAAAAATCGTACATGCTACCGTTAAACTGTAAATGTTGGCACCTCTGTCGCTGAAAAGAATATAATGTATTAAGGAACACCGTATTGTATAATTAACTGAAGGAAATGATGTCTCGCTATGTGACTACACTACGTGATCTGAGACTAATGATTGTATTTTGCTCGAACATTATTTCGGTTAATTTCTCCTACACCATGATCAGTATTCCTTCCTGGATTATTACATGCAAAGGAATGCGATGTAACGTGAATAACAAAACCAACATTTCAGATAGTTTTCAGTAGTTTCTGTCTACATGAACGACGCTCGCATCACTAAACGTCAAATTTCTTTGTTTTGATGTCACGGATGTCATTTTGCTCAAAATATATTAAATCAATTCAGTGCCAATAGATTATCAGTGCTAAATTACACTTCAGTTAATCGAGCTCACGTTTATCCAAAACCAATCCCCGAGCACTTGAGGCTCTATATTTGTATTACTGGATTTTTATTGTTTTTTTTCCCTTTGGATTTGTTACTGAATTATATGAATTGATTTTCAAAATACTTTTCATTGGAACCCTATTTTGTTTCAATTTCATTTTGTGCCTATACAACGTTCCACGATGTCCAATTAAAAAAATATAAATTTCAAAAACTGAAGTGAAACTTTCTGTATTTTTTAATTTATTTCTATTTAATGTTTTGTGTGCATACTGTGTCGGATTTCTTTTTATTTTTTTTATTTTTTTTTACTTTGTTGGGGAAAACAAAGTTCAGTGTATGAACCTCCTACAATCTCGTAGGAACTCGTAGGTATTTGAGTATTCGAGCCTTCCATCTTTGCAATATTAATATCTGTGTTTGAATATAATAGAAAAAAAGGGGGTGGGGGGACAGTTAACGAAAGAAACCCATATGTATCAGTGTTACACGTTTTGATGACTGCATCCAACATACACTAGAGCTTTTAAATATTGGTAATGAGTTCTTGATGGATTGGGCACTTTAAAACTATAAAACTAATGTAGATTCCAGTCCTCTTCCAGAATTTGTGTGTTTGTGTACTGTTTATCTTCACTGTTTGCTGCATAACGCTCGAACGTTGCTAAGCGCATTAGTGATTTGTCTGCATCAAGCTTCTGACTTCCTTTTTGTTTTTTTATTTTTTATTTTTATTATTTTATTTCTTTTCCTTCAGTACCTCTTGTTTTTATTCTCACTATCATCAGATGGTAGTGCTGTATATTCTGCTATTAATATCTAATAAACAGCTTTGATTCATTCACATCAAGAGATCACTGTGTGTGCACGCATGTGTGTGTGTGTGTGTGTGGTTTGATTGAATAGCTAGGCATTCAATCAAACACAAAAATGCTATATGATTTCTCAACAGCAAGAATGCTACGAATTGTAATTGTTCTCCTGGAAAGTATGGTTTGATTTTTTTTATTTGAGATGTTATGTTGCGAAAACAAACTTTCAAGGATATGAAAAATAAAGGACATTACTATAGCGATGTTCAGCTTTTGTTTAACAAAGGATGTTATTGATTTCTGGGAAAAACTGCAAGCTCAGAGGCTCGATTTTGCGTTCATTTCTGCAGTCGCAAATTTGCTTGGATCCTGAGGGTATTGGTTGGTTATTTTCTTGTAATCGCACATCCTGTCTTGTTTTGTTCCTCACTTATTCGACGGGTTGTTAGTAGATTTGGTTGTAATGTTAAAAAAGAAAAACATTAAAGAAACTTTACGCAGTAATATTCTTGCAATTTAAAATATATATATGTTTCGCTAATTTGCGCTGTTAGACAACATTTCTAAAGGTTACATGAAAACTTTCAGGACCTGGGAAACAGGACACATCCTGCTATAATAAAGCTAAAGGTGCACGAGGATATAATATAAAGGGTTCAAATACATCATTCGGGAGAGTGAGATGCTCAGCCTCAGGACCTCACACACCCACACCCCCACACACACACAGATCTCTTCTTTATCGTTCAACAGCCTAGCGATACAGATCTCTGCAACCTTTCCTGCAGTCTTCAAGTGGTTCCTGTGGGATTTCTCTTCTCAGACTTCTTACTCCCTCTTTCTTTCTCTCTCTCTCTCCACAACCCCCCATCCCTCAGTTGCTGGGGTAACTGGCCTTGGTGGCCCACTCTTATCTGCTGACCTTTGGCTTCCCATTACCCAGCGAGGGAGATTGAAGAGAGAGAAGATAAGGCATGGCATTAAGAATTATGGCTCTGTTCCAACTCGCACACCTCTGTCCAGTGCTACACGCTCATCAAAGCCAAGGTTGACAGCTTTGACTGAAACCGTGTGAATGCTCAGGTCTGCACTGAGAGGGAGGGGAGGGGCTAAACATTTTCCCCCCATATTGTCTGACCAAGAGGAGAAACTCATTACCAAACAATAATAAACATGTTATAGTGGGTGTGGCCAAACCATATCCCGAACCCTATTACAGATTTCAAATATTAATTCATGTGCTTCTAAACAAATTGCCTTTCCTACTCATTAAACAAATACTAATTATTACACTTGATGTACTATTAATAATTTAGTTATGTAACTTTAGTGTGTGTATGTGTGTGTGTGTGTGTGTGTGTGTGTGTGTGTGTATATATATATATATATATGTATATGTATATGTGGCCTAGTGGTTAGCATTTTCGCCTCAAACTTCCAGGGTCCGGGGTTCAATTCCTGGTGGGGCCATGTGTGTGCGGAGTTTGCATGTGCTGCGTTGGTTTCCTCTGGGTACTCCGGTTTCCTCCCCCAGTCCAAAAACAAGCATGGTCTAAAGGGTGTGTGAGTGTGTATGTGATTGTGTCCTGCGATGGACTGGCACCCTGTCCAGGGTGTACCCCGCCTTGTGCCCGATAATTCCTGGGATAGGTTCCAGGTTACCCGTGACCCTGAAGAAGTAAGCGGTAGAAGATGGATGGATATATATATGTTGCTCAATAGGGTTTAGGTCTGGAGACATGCTTGGCCAGTTCATCATCTTCATCCTCAGCTTCTTTAACAAGGAAGTGGTCTTCTTGGAGGTGTGTTTGGGGTCGTTATCATGCTGGAATAAGGCATACCCAGTGCCGGCAGCACTCATGCAGCCCCAGACCATGACACTCCCAACACCATGCAAGACACACTTGTCTTTGTACTCCTCACCTGGTTGCCGCCACACACGCTTGACACCGTCTGAACCAAATAAGTTTATCTTGGTCTCATGAGACCACAGGACATGGTTCCAGTAATCCATGTCCTTAGACTGCTTGTCTTCAGCAAACTATTTGTTTTTTATTCATTCATTTATTTTTTGTTTGTTTGTTTATTTATTTATTAGGCCTACATCATATTATACTACATATTTAGATCTAGATTAATCTAGTTATTAGCTTTTAAAGTGTTTTTGTCCTTGATAGTATGCTACACTGATCAGCCATAACATTAAAGCCAGTGACTGGTGAAGTGAATAGCATTGATTGTCTCGTTACAGTGGCACCTGTAAAGGCGTGGGATATATTTATTAGGCAGCAGCTGAACAGTCATTTCTTGAAGTTGAGGTGTTGGAAGCAGGAAAAATGGACAAGCGTAAGCATCAGAGTGACTTTGACTAGGGTCAAATTGTAACGGCTGGACGACTGGGTCATCTCCAAAACAGCAGGTGTTGTGGAGTGTTTCCGTATGCAGTAGTTAGTACCTACCAAAAGTGGTCCAAGTAAGGAGAACCGGTGACCTGGCGACAGGGTCATGGGCGTCCAAGGCTCGCTGATATGTGTGGGGAGCGAAGGCTAACCCATCTGGTCCAATCCCACCGAAAAGCTACTCTAGCACAAACTGGTGAAAAAGTTCATGCTGGCTCTGATAGAAAGGAGTCAGGAAACACAGAGCATCACAGCTTGCTGCATATGGAGCTGCGTACCTGAAGAGCCCCCATGTTGACCCCAGTCCACTGCCGAAATCTCCTACAATGGGCACGTGAGCATCAGAACTGGACCATGGAGCAATGGAAGAAGGTGGCCTGGTCTAATGAATCAGGTTTTCTTTTACATCATGTGGAGGGTGGGTACGTGTGGGTGTATGTCGCTTAACTGTAGAAGAGATGGCATCAGAATGCACTATGGGAAGAAGGTGAGCCGGCAGACACAGTGTGATGCTCTGAGCAATGTTCTGCTGGGAAACTTTGGATCCTGGTATTCATGTGGATATTACTTTGACACGTCCCACCTCCCTACACACTGCTGCAGACCGAGTACATGCCTTCATGGTAATGGTGTCTCTTTCAGCATGATAATGCTCCCTAACACACTGCAGAAATTGTTCAGGAACAGTTTGATGTACATGACAAAGAGTTCAAGGTGTTGACTCGGCCTCCGATTTCCCCAGATCCCAATTCGCTCGAGCGTCTGTGAGACCTTCTGGACAAACAAGTCCGATCCATGGAGCCCCCACCTCGCAACTTACAGGACTTAAAGGATCTGCTGGGAACATCTCGGAGCCAGATACCACAGCTCAGCTACGCTCCCTCGGGTTGCATTAATAGATGCGGTGTTAAATTAGACCAGGATTCTATATAAAGCGGGTGAGAAAGCGGCTCTGGAAGCAAACGGCATTGTAGTGTTGAAGAAAAATCCATTTTTATCCAATCTCTGTGTAATTGCAGAATATGATATATCTGTGTAGATTCCGCACTGAGAGAGAGAGATGCAGAAAGTGGCTCTCTGAGATCCAAACATGCACCATCAATATGTGTGTGTGTGTGTGTGTGTGTGTGTGTGTGTGTGTGTGTGTGCGCGTGCGTTCAGAACCATTAAACCAGATACAAAATGGCTGAAATTGAAAACAAATGAAAATATCTCGAATATGGAAAAACTGATCTAGTAGTTCTTGTTCGAAGGTTGCAACAAGCCAAAGATGTGATTATGAAACCTATTTCTACTGTAGACGCTGTTACTCATTTCTAATTTCAAGCTTAAATACTGCTATTCTATTTATTTATTTCTAGAAAATAATCTAAATGAGCTGTTAAAAGAATGAGAACATTTGAAGCTTGAAATGAGCCTAATAATTTTATAATTGATTTATAATACACTCATAATAAATCAAAATAATATGAAATAAATGTGCCCATATTTAAGACATATTCGTGTTGTCATTTTTTTTTTGCAAGTGTTATAGTCTTATTTTTTATTTTAAACAATTTTAACCTTGTGAACATCAAAAGATTTTTTTTTCTTTTTTTACTGGAAATGTTTTTATATATATATATAAAAATAAAAGACGTAGCTAAAAACATGACACTAATCCGCATTTGCAAATAAGTGTATATATATAATTTTTTTTTTCTATTTTTTTATTTTTTTGGCGAATGCGAATTCGTGTCATGATTTTAGCTACGTCTTTTATTTATTGTGTTTTTATAAATGGCTTCAGTGATTTAAAAAATGATTTTAAAACGCAGTAGTTTTTAACAAAATAACAGATCAATATTGGCTGATGCTCGAGGTTTCAGTATCAGTATCGTAAAAGAAAAATTTGTTACACCATCAATAATAAACAACCATTTTTATAGAATTTTTCAAATGATTCAGTCTATTTTATTTTTGATTTTTCCTTAACAGATTCATCTCACACAATCCAAAATCATAGCAAGAGGATTGAGTTAACAAAATCTTTATAAAAAAAAAAAAAAAAAAAAAACCCCAAAAAACCAACAAAAAACCTTATAAGTATGGACTCGCTTTTATATTTTATCCCATTTAGTGGTCAGTATGAAGGCCATACAGTGTGGACGCTGTTTGTGTTTATGTGTACTACAGTGATATCTCAATTTCAAGGAAATAATAATCATGTAGTATTAAATGGGTCCTATATGAAGAAAGATTGTGCGAATTAGTGAACTATGAGAAGGTGGGTTTTGGGTATTGTTCTAGCAAGCCCAAAAATCCTTGAGCTCTCTCCCTAACACTCACACAAACATCCCCTCTCTCAATCTCCAGCTCCGTCTATCCCGGTTCTCCTTTTACTTTGTCTTTGGCACCTCTTGAGAAAACGCTCACGCTTTCATTTTTCACACCTCTCTCCCTGAACGCTGCACCATCCCCCTATTCTTCACTCCCTCTGTTTCTCTCACGCTGGAGAAATCAATCGCTCCCCTCTCAATTAGAGGTCATGCTGCTCGGCAGAGCCGGCGTCCTCGCTTTTCAATTACCAGGAGGCTCCCGCCGTCTCCCAGAGCATCTCTCTCTCCCTCTCTCTCTCACACACACACAAGCTCCTCTGAGGGGTGATTGGGTCCAGGACAACCAATTTCTCTTGGCCTAATCAACAGTAGCTTGGACATGCTGGAGGGACAGAAAGATGAAGAGCGAACAGCAGAGGACTGGACGGACAAAAACAGACCATTTAGTATTAAATTAAATGTTTGACTTTTTTAGGCATCGTCTTGTGGGAGGTAAAAATAAAAGCGGTGACATTGCTACTATTGATACGCCTTTTTTTAATCCAAAGCTTGCACTGAAGATTTAAAATAAATCAATTCCTCTACGTATGTGATTTTCTTTTTTTGTTCAAACACTTCTATGGACACGTACATAGAACATTCATTCATCAGTTTATCAGTAAATCGTGAAAATTCTACTGCATTCCTATCAACGCAGCTTATAACCACAGCGCTGCTGAAATCTGGCTCCTGATTGGTCAGAAGGTGTCCATTCATTGTCTAGAACAGCAGCTCTGACAGTAGTGCAGCTACAAATCACACGTCTATACATTACAAAAGCTCATCCTAATACGTTAGTTTCTATAGTAACAGCTAGAAATGTTCTTGTTAGCTTTTTATTAGCTTTATTTTTTTGTTTCTCGCCAACTGCGTTGTGTTCGTGTTTATTTCTTCAACAGAGCCTAATGAAGGAGCGACTTTACTTACGTATATCTGCTATAACATAAGTGATATCAGGAACTTAATTCGTGGACGTTCGACAATATAAAACGCAACTATAAACGGATAAACCGTACGACTTGTCATTCCACGAGTAATTAAACAAAAACTGCTCATGTTGGAACTTCACTGTGGTGTAAGAGAAAAAAACACCGGGACGTTGTGGTTAGAGGAAAATAAATTAACGGTAAATCCACTGATTATTTTCCTGTAACAGCACGACTCAGAGGGAGTTTTTCCTCAGTTAAAGCACTTCATGAGTTTTATTTAATTAAGAAAATGCACACAGTTTGTCAGTGCTCCTATTTGGCACTTGTATGTGCGTTAAAGGTGGACAAGTTACCCAGTCCCACATTGGTACCAAAAGTACCAAATACGGACACATGATATGAGTGGGCAGAGCTAGAAATAGCGTAGGCCAATTGCTGGTTCGATCCAAATATCATAGAATCGGACATACTGCTATACTAAAGGTATGTCAAAATAGTACGCTACAATTTTAGGGCTTTTTCAGAACTATTCATATCCTGGTTGAGTCTGATAGTGTGCATGAGAAGTCCAACACTTACTAAAATTTAGGAATTGAATATATATATATATATATACACACACACACACACACACACACACACACACACACATATATACACAATTCCAAAATTTTAGTTATTAAATAAGTACAAATAATATTATTTATATACGTGCGGCAGTCTGGGAAAACCCATCAGATGTCACCGAGACTCGATTCTGGCAACAAATACCCGGACAGAATTTGTTATTTTCCCATCAGGTTTACGAAACTATAAACGGATTTCACCAAAATGACGTGGAAATGTTTTAATTACTTTAGAACCTTTTCAAACTTGGCCAGCGGAGCTCACTTTAGATAAAAAAAGGTTCCAGTTTAACAAAAAAGGCTGCCGAAATACGACGTTTTCATTGCTAACTTAAACTTTGCTAACCAAGTGAGCTTTTCTTACACAGAGAACACGTCATGTCATGCTCTGATCAGATTTTTAGATAGGTGCCATAGACAAACACAGTTGTAATTTTTTATATATATATATATATATATATATATATAAATAAAAACGTTAATCAATTTAGCCGACAGAACAAAATCACTCGTTGCACCTTAGCGAGTGAAAATATCTTGAATATGGCTGAATGTATCTAGTAGTTCCTATTCTAAGTTTACAATAAACCAAATAATGATTCAACCTATTTCTAGGCCTATTTGACTCATTTCAAGCTTGAAATCTTGTTCTTAAAAAAATAAGAACATCTAAAGCTTAAGTAAAATAAGGTTTAAAAAAAAACAAAAAAACAATCTGAATCGTCTTAGATATAATTTGTAATAAGCTCAAAATAAGAAATATTAGATAAATCTTCTAGATAAATCATATTCAAGATATTTTCACTTGCGAAGATATCACCTGTTGCAGCATTTAATAGACGAACATTCGGTATTACACTTCAGCGTGTCGTGGTTTCCCAGGTAACCACACAAATACGATCGGTTTCATCTGAGTCGCTCGAAGACGAGACCAAATGAAGCCAAGGGCGCCAATACTTTAATATAAGTAAATAATAATAATAATAATGAAAATAAAAGAGACACTTATGTGCAATGAGCCTTTTAAGGTCACTACAGCGGAACAGCGGCCTGGTGGAGAAATGACGAACGTGTTAAAGCACAGATCTAAACCCGGAACTGAACTGAACGATACGCCCGGCCTCGCTCCAGAATTGGGCTTCGGGGTCCGTAAGGTTTCTGTTTGTTGCTATTTTGTTTTTGGCAGGTCCCGTGAGACGCTCCTCCCAGGCACGAAGGATCACAGGCAAGACGTGAACAGATCAGAGTTTCTGGCTGGCGAAGAAGGCCTTGGTTTTACCGCAAGTGGGGTTCACGCACAAAGGGCATCGCAGGGTGAGCTGCCGAGAGCACAGCTCGTCAGACTTCAGGTGCGTCTGAACCAAATCCGCTAATGCCTGATAGAAGAGAGAGAGAGAGAGAGAGAGAGAGAGAAAGAGAAAGAGAAAGAGAGGGGAAGACAGAGGGGGGAGAGAGTGAGAGAGAGAGAGAGTGAGAGAGAGAGGGGGGGGGCGTGAGAGAGAGTGTGAGAGAAAGGAGAGAGGGGGAAAGAAAGAGAGAGAAAGAGAGGGAGAAAGGGGGGAGAGGGGGGGGAGAGAGTGAAAGAGAGAGGAGGGGATGAGATAATGAGAAAACGTGCCATTATTCCGATTTCATACATCACTTTTTTTATTCACTAAATAGAAATACTCCGCGATAGCTTGTATCCACAGCGCTGTTATATTCCCAATTCTGATTAGTCAGAATCTGCTGATACAAATTGAGCAAATCACGCTCGCTCCAATGCGTTATCGTTTCTACAGTAACAACGATGACTTGTATCGCACAATCTAAAACGAATAAAGAACAAATTTTTTAAACCGTCTTTGTTTGGTTATCGAATGAAGAAAAAAAAACAAAACAAAAAAAAACATACCGAATAATTTTTGATACGATGGATTTGATGCAACTCTAAACAGATAAAAAGTACCACGTGTTGTTCTTTAACAGATGAAAACCGATCTGTTCCTCTGAAGAACGGCGCGAAGGCGAGCGGTTGGTGAGGCCCAAACTGGACTTAAACTTGGTCTTTATACGTTAAACGAAATCCAGTGAATCCAGTCTGGAACCGATCGTAAGCACGCTGCTGCGGCGTAACAGGAATAAAACATTTCAGGACACGCGCTCAGAAGAAAACGATCGACTGTGGGTTGGTGTGATGAAGCGCGACATTCATCGACATTCCATTTTGTGTTTTAGTCCGTACTTAGCGTAACTTGCTAATCTGTAACAGAACTGATGGGAACAGTGCAAAATTTTCAGCTCTGACTCATCACAGATCAAAATTTAAAATGAAAACCGCTTGTTTTAAGATTTTCTTGTTCAAGCAGTCAGTCGCATCGCGTCCACGTGCAGTCGGGAATAAAATCAGCACCGGCAGAAAGTTCTCTCTGTTCGAGAAGCACACGATCACGTGATTAAAGCCTTGTTTAACTGACACTAATAGTGATTCGGGGAAAAAACACATACAATTTATATCGTATATATATATATATATATAAAAACCATGAATATTATATGATATATTTACAACCATATTCCATTTATTACAAACAGCTTTTGCTTTAACTTCGCACCTCCTGCATTCTGAAATCGAACCCTTTACGGCTTTCCTTTTAGAACTCGTACCGTTTTAGAAAGTTCGATGCCCGAGCCGAGCGTTAAGTGAAAAGTGATAGATAGCACTACCGATCGAAAAGCTTCGAGTCGTCACAAAGTGGTTTTCGTTACAGATTGCTATCGTCGTCATCGTCGCCGTCGGAGACACGAGAACGGGTGTGTGTGTACCCGTTCCGAGCGGCGAGCTGAAAGCCTGTGACATCGATTTCACAGGTTTTTAATAAACCCAGCAGGCCGTCGGGAGCGGTTTATAAGCCAGCGCTTACACACTTCCAGAGAGACCGGGGGGGGGATAATAAACGGACTTAAACAGGATGTTTGCTCTCCTTTGACCGGTTTTGATTTTGCACTTCAAGTCCCCGTGAAACGTCTTGAAATGAGCAGCGTTAATACGACATATTTTCCACTGAACAGGAAGTCAGGGTGGGACAGAGAGTGGCTCCTCCTCCTTTTTTAACCTGCCAATAGCATTTAGCATTTACCTCGCAGCCAGGAACTGTTGGGGGCGGGAGAGGTTTTTAATTGTAATTGGGAGTACAGAATGATGTCATCAAAACTGTTGATCTGTATCAGTGGTAGACAAAACACGTATATCTTCTATAAACACTGTGCACTGTGATCCAGACCAGGATAAACATGAACAAATGAAAACTTGCACCGCAATGAGTCACTAGGGGGCACCAGAGATACTTTGGCTTCAATTCTATGATAAATAAAAATCTTCGTGCATGTAGAATTTGTTGAATCGGTGAAATGATTTCTAGGTGAATTTAAAACACGCGAGCGCTTTTATAGCGCAGACTCTGCATTTATTCATTTACGTCTTACCTTAAAAAACAGCGGGTTTCCATTGAGAGACTCTGCTCTTCTGATGTTTTCGACCCCACACTGGAAACAAACACACACACACACAAACACACACAAAGGTTTTAGGCATAATAGTGTGTTTCATGTTGGATTTTGAGAACACAACACGCTCGCTCATAACGATCAACTCATATCTCACACAAGTCTGGGGCTGTTTATGAAAAGATCCCACCTAGCTGTTATTAGATATGCCCTGGTGTGTCTCTCACACACACACACACACAGAGATAATAAAAAAAAGCATGTTTCTCAGGCTGTCTACAGGAGTGTGGTGAACAGAGATAGACAGATCAATGTGCAGAGTGTGTGTGAGAGAACCACCCTGATAGATTTGCGGTTTGTGTGCGTGTCCCATGGCTCCAGATGGGCCAGTCTAACCAACGCCATGGCAGCCAACGAGGGGCCCCAACACACACACACACACACACACACACTCTTGCGTTCTCATAATGTATCACTTTCCTTCCTGTCTTCTTTCTGCATTTTTCTGTCTCTTTCTTGTCTCGTTTCTCGTCCAAACCAGACTGGTCAAGACCACCGGATACACTTGACCCAGGGTTATCAATAACACACGCATACATACACACACACACATACACACACCTCTTCTGCGAGCATCTGCGAGTACTCGATGTCGAGCTCGTGTAGAGTCTCGATGTGGTCGCTGGTGAAGGCGATAGGAACCAACAGCAGGTTCTTCTTCCCTCTTTTACACAAACCTTTTATCACGTCGTCCGTCTGTGGACCGAGCCACGGCATTGGGCCCACCTACACACACACACACACACACACACACACACTCTGCATTTATCATGGACACCTTAACTAATATACTGACGGTGTATTTAATGCTGAAGTACTAATTCTTGGTAAAGCTTTCCGCTAATAGAATTATGACCTATGAATGAAATAAAAGAAGTAGAACACCAGGTCTTACCTTCGATTGCCAGACGAGACGATACGGGTTACAGAAAGCTAACCTCTCCATCACCCTCTGCACTGTAGCTCCTACCTCCTGAGGATACGGGTCTCCTCTGTTCACCACCTACACACACACACACACACACACACACAATAATAATGTTTGTCCAAAAAAAATTTAAATAAATCATGACACAAAATTTTCCCTTTATCTCAAATGTAGTAAAGTGCCATTAACTTCATCAGACTCAGGAGACTCGAGGTGGATTCAATTCGGACATTTTGATTTGTATATTTAATTTACTTTATATTTATCTGTTTGCGGATACTTATTTAAGTTAATCTCCTTTACAAACACACACACGTACAGACATGGGGAGCGAGTGGGCGGAGAACAGAATGACCACGTCGTCTTTCTTCTCAGGAGGAAACTTCTCCAGCTCCTTAAGCACATGCTGAGCAAAACACTACAGAGAGAGAGAGAGAGAGAGAGAGAGAGAGAAAATGAGTTATTTCCCCCAGGGAGGAGGGGGATCTCTGTACTCTCCGAGCTAAGACTTGTACATAAACCATTATTGTCTAAATTTCTTAAAACATCATGATATGATATACGATTTTAGCAATCACTCATCCCCATCGTTCCCATTCACCAATCACTCATCCCCATCGTTCCCATTCACCGATCACTCATCCCCGTCGTTCCCATTCACCAATCACTCATCCCCGTCGTTCCCATTCACCGATCACTCATCCCCATCGTTCCCGTCGACCGATCACTCATCCCCATCGTTCCCGTCGACCGATCACTCATCACTATTGTCCCACCCTCACACTTCTTTGTACTGAGTTTTAAAAGCAGGGTGTGACCGCATCTATACGTGATGAAAGTGTGCCTGCTGATTCCAGATCAGTTGCAGGACGTTGAAACTCTGTCTCACCTCGATGAGCAGAGGGTGTGTGGGCCACCTGTCAATCACACTCCAGCGCATTTTAGGACTCAGTCCACTGCTGCTGTAATATCTGTAGATAGCATTCAAACTGCTGCCTGTGCATGCACACACACACACACACACACCCACAACCACACCCAGACACACAAACACACACAATCAACAACTTTTCAGACATATTATCTTCTGCAGGCTACATAAACACCACAATTAACAGCTGCCACATAACTGAACTGATCCACACAGATATATTTTCCAGCGCAACAGGACAAGTAAAGGAATATTTTTCATGCAGTACAAACAATATCGAACATAAACAATGTCTGTTACATGAAATAAGAGAGAACACTGATAAAAAGTGTAGTGTATATGTGTGTGTGTGTGTGTGTGTGTGTGTATACGTACCTGTTGTGGAGCAGCTGTACTGAGGATACTGAGTAAAAGCCACCGCTCTCTCTACTCCGTCCGACTCCATCTCCTCGATGGCCTCCTCCGTTAGCGGGCGCACGTACCGGAAGCCGATATAAAACTTGTGAGGAGCTGTGAGTCAGAAAACACAGGAGTTCAGGAAATCAGGAAATAATTCAACAGCCAAATAAATAAATAAATAAATAAATAAATAAATAAATAAATAAATAAATAAGGATCCTTTTTTGACAGAAATCCATGCCACTGTTAAAGTCACAATATTTGGAAAATAAAGTCGTAATATTTCCGGAATAGTGTCGTAACATTTTGAGGAAAAAGTCACAGGATTCAAGAATAAAGTCGTAAGGATATATCTAAGGTTCATGTGTTCATAAAATGAGGGACATTGGTGAAGTTCCTGTGATTCTTTCTTCATTAAACACACTTTCTTGCCGAGTCGTTTCAACAATGTTACTAATAATAATAATAATTAGATTTATCATTTCTGTATTGGTAAAGTAATGTATTTCTTTATTTCTGTTGCTCTCTGTTACTTTCTGTTGGACAGGAAGCTGACTTTTCTTCTCGCAAAAATATTGCACCTTTTTTCTCATTAAGTTCTCAAAATCCTGTATTTTTATTATTATTATTTTGAAAAAAAAAAACCATTTGCCCTAACCATTTGCACTGTCGTAAGCGCATCGACGCGTTCCCGCAGACTTTCAATCAAAACAGCGAAACGTTTGTGGAACGTTCCAGACTTAACGCTTAACAGCCCCTGCTCTTTAAATGGGAGATATGTGAAGGGAACACTCTCGCTTTCCTCCCTTCGGTTTATCTATCTATAAGTGTGTGCGAATTGAATTGTGGGTGTGTGTGTGTGTGTGTGTGTGTGTGTGTGTGTATGGGCCGCTCCCTGTCTCTTATCTCCCGGTCCCTTACACACAACAAGTCTCTGTGAAGCAGGATGTCCAGTCGTGCGTCGGCCTTCCGTCGGTTGTTTCGACAAGGAATTAAACACATGGCCGTTAATAACGTCTAATTGTGTAGGCAGCTCATGAGTGTGAGCTGATGTTACGTCTAACACCGATCTGATCGATCTGTCAGTTATTTCTACTTAGATTCTGAACGGGGGTATTTTTTCTGATCCTGAAGGACGCTTGTACAAGGTTAAACATTGTGATTTACACCACACCGCTGTTTACCCTAATAAGGTAGCGTTTCTATAGTAACAACATTAAGCACTTAACAACATTTAGCGTTTATCTCAGCATTGAGAGAAGGAGTCACCAATCTCAGGACAGAGGAGTTTACGCTTTTTGTTAACGTGACACACTGCAGTAAAACTTTACGTTATTGCATTTTTTTACCCTGTTGAGAGTTTAATGGAGGTCTTCCTAGTATTGCAGTTCATTATTATTATTATTATTATTACTATTAGTAGTAGCAGTATGATTATTATTATTATT